>VZTB01000602.1:98457-154264 GCA_013397245.1 Thryothorus ludovicianus | reverse complement strand
AAACAAACAAAAAAAAACCACTCCTGGTCCGGACTCCTCTGGACAAGAAAGAGAAGGAGCTGCTGGAGAGGGTCCGGCAGACGATGACGGATGTGGAGCGGAGACTCCTGAGAGACTGAGGGAGCTGGGGTTAGTCTGGGGAAGGCTGCGAGGGCATCTCATCGATGCCTATAAAAATCTCCGAGGGGTGCCAAGAGGAAGGTGCCAGACTCTTCAGAGGCGCCCAGCAACAGGACGAGGAGCAATGGCCGTAAACACAAAGCACAAGAAGTTTCACCTCAACGGGAGGAAGAACTTCTTTCCATCGAGGGTGGCAGAACTCTGGAGCAGCTGCCCATGGAGTGCGTGGGGTCTTCCTGTCTGGAGACATTCCAAACCCACCTGGAGTCGTTGCCGGGTCACCTGCGATGCCCAAAACCCCAGGGCAGCCGTGTGGGACCCGTGAAATGAGGGGTTTGAGGAAGCAAAGCTCACAGAGAGTTTCCGTAGGGGAGCCATCACCAAGCTGGGGACAGCCACCAGTCTGGGTGGCAGCTAATGTAGGGGTGGCTGGGGTGTCCCAGGATGTGGAGGTGTCACTGATGGGACCAAACAGGCAGAGACGGATCCAGAGTGAATGGAATTTAGACCAAATTTATCCTGCGGGTAAGAAAACGCAAAAGGGCTAAGTGCAGGGGGAAAAAAAAAGAAGGAGGGAGCAAGGTTTTGTTTCTTTCTTCATGGAGAGAAACCCTCTATCAGGCCATGCCAGAAGCCAGCCAGTGGAGGGAGAAGCGCCAGAGGAAGCCTGGCAGACAGTAACAAGGTGAATAAACAATATATTTAAGCACCAGCATCCTTAAAGTGAAAGTGTTTTAATGGAGAAGATTTTGATTTTATAACTAGCAGCTGCAGTTTCTGTTTTGCTCAGCTGACAGTATGTTGTGGTACTATATCAGCATGAAAATGGCCAACACAGACACTGGGGTTTGATAT
Organism: Thryothorus ludovicianus; assembly: GCA_013397245.1. Lineage (NCBI taxonomy): Eukaryota > Metazoa > Chordata > Aves > Passeriformes > Certhiidae > Thryothorus > Thryothorus ludovicianus. The sequence continues at coordinate 153,289 of VZTB01000602.1, read as the reverse complement.
GGATATGTGAGGTACAAAAAAGCACATCTTGGCCACACAGAGTGTGTACACTTGATTTACAAGGTAAAGAAACATTTTCTCTATTCCCCAAACTGGCGCTTGCTCTTGTAGCAAGGCAAGGCATCTCAAAGGCACATAATAAACACCATCAGAAATTTGTTGTTGAACTGCTTATTCAGAAGGTTTTGAAGTACAATGTCATTATTTTTCTTTAAAAAAAAAAAATTAAACCAACCAAAAAAAAAATAAACACCCATCAAAAACCCAGGGAGATGGTTTGTAGCAATTTTAGGCATAATTCCCTGTGACAGTAAATCAGTATGGACCACAGACTACACATACATTGCTGCAGAAATGCTATCTCAGAAAGGATGGTCCCATCCTTGCTGTTGAGTTAAAGTGAGGTGCAGTTGTTGGGAAGACTCTGGAAGCTGGGGTTGCTGAGATCACCTGCGAGATGTTTGCATCCCTCAGACTGTTCTGAGATCCTCAACAACGCTGCTCCTCGGTTGTAAAGTGGATTGGCACCTCTCTGAAGGACAAGTATGTGTTCTTTGAACCTTTAGTAAAAATAATTTGGCTCGGAACTAAGTCTAAAACACTGGATTATGGTTTTGACCTGAAGCGTAGATGATAAAATGATAAATTTGGAAAACTCATGCATTTTTCAGAGCACATGAATTGGATGGGAGTAATACCAACTTCAAAGGGAGCAGGATTGAACCCGTAGTGTATAGCACTAATGACTACAACCAAATAAATTCACTTTGCCTGGGCTTTCCACCACCTTTAGCCTCGTGTCTGTGCACTTTTATGTGTGCGCCAAAGGAGTGGATTCGGGGTGCTGCCATTTCAAATCTGCAGCACCTGTGCTAGATTGGAAGCAGGATGACAAGATTTGGGGAATCTGGTTCACTTGTTTCCAGGATTCAGCAAAGGAAGTGAAGAATTGAGAACTTTCAGACATGAGACTACATTCTTAGTGAAGCTTTCAGAAATATTTATACTTAATTCGAGCTGTTTGTGGAAACTGATACTTTCTTATTTACTTGAGGTGCAGCCCAATTTGGCTAAAAAAAATGGTGTGGAATAGCATATTTTTTGGGGAAACACATAACCCTAGAGTTACATCTTCGTGTCCTATTTATTTTATATTCTCTTTGCTGTGTCTGGAACACTAGACAGTGTCAGCAGTAGCTGCTTTGTCCCCTCTGGTTGGTTATTGACCTGGCTCTCTCTCCATGGAGTTACAGAAGAGGAAGCAAGGCATGATAATAACCTCCTATATAACCCAAGTGAATTTCTTTTGTTGGCTAATTTTCATTTGTGTTTACATCACTGTAGTTGCTGAGATCTGCAACCTTGGACTGTGAATGCTGTCAAGAGGAATTGTCTTTCTGAGTGTGTATTCCATTTCAGAGGGATTAAGCTAAAAAATAAAGAAATCAAAATAAAATATGAATGTCAGTTTTGATCAACAACTGCATCAAACCAAAATACACACGGAGGTCTCTTCCAGCCACAAGCTGGTGGTGACCACTAGGATGTCTTGAAATAAACAGGTAATGTCCCAGAATATTGATCTGGGAAAAAGGAGTATCTGGAAAAGAGGAGTGGCTGCATTTTTGTTTGAAATGCATGACAAAGCTATGCCCCCACCTTATCTCTCCTCTTTAAAATCTCTGCATAGTTGGAGCATATTCCCCTTACAGCTAAAGTATTTCATCAAATCCCAGCTTTGCCTTTGAGTTCAGGCTGGAGAAGGAAACTGGTTAAAAAAGCTGAACCCCCAGCAAAATGCTGATATAAAAGCAGGAAGTTTTTCTCAAGAAATTACCAAAAATATATTTTCTACTTCAGCAGCGATCAAATGATGTAGCACAATGATTTACACTGATAGAAATGAGGCTTAATTGTGAATGCTTTAGAAGCTAATTCAGGAAAAGACTGAAACATGTGCCTAAATTTAAATAAGTAAGTACACCAGAATTACTCAAGTACCTAAAAATTAAATATATGTTTAAATACATTTCTGAACTGGAGCCTAAGGGTATGGTTTAAAGTTAAGGCCAAACTAGTCTAGACAATAGCTGTTGCTGAAAGTGATTATTCTTCTCCTGGTTGACTTCCCTGAAATGCCCATCCTGGAGTGAAACCCACACAGTTTGTTCACAATAACAGCTTCTTCCTCAACAGCTTTGAAAACTATCCATCTCTCGTAAAAATGAAAGTAAAAGTCTCAGTTAATGTTAAAATCCACAGAGATGGGCTGGAGTCAGTTTTTGTGCTAACATGCAGCCCCTGTTTGATTTCACAAGCTCCAACCTGTTGGAGACAGAACAGAGAGGAGCAGTTCTCACGCCGACTGGGATGCTTTTATTTCCTGTGCTTGTGGGCTCTTCCATCCTGCCAGAGATATTCAGGGGGAAGGGAACAGCAGAGAAAATGTGTCAGTGAAAGCAAGCTGTCTGCAAAGCAAGTGAGAGGAGACAGGGTGTTCTGAGATGCTCATCCCTGTTAGTGGGTTGCAGGAGATGCTGAAGTTTTGGGATGCTCACCCCTCTCAGGGGATGCAGGACATGCTGGAGTTTGGGGATGCTCACCCCACTCAGGGGATGCAGAATATGCTGGAGGTTTTGGAATACTCACCCCTCTTAGTGGGATGCAGGAGATGCTGGAATTTTGGGGTGTACACCCCTCTCAGCAGGCTACAAGAGATACTGGAATTTTGGGGCTCTCACCCCTCTCAGAGGATGCAGGAGATGCTGGAGGTTTTGGGATGCTCACCCCTCTCAGTAGGATGCAGGAGATGCTGGAGTTTTGGGGTGCTCACCCCTGTCAGGGGATGCAGGAGGTGCTGGAGTTTTGGGGTGCTCACCCCTGTCTCCTGAAAGACTGGAATTTTTCTGGAATAAAACCACAGAGGCTGAGGAGTGCTAACCTGACACAAAGGCACGTGGCCTCTTGGAAAGGCTGAGGCTCCCTGGACACACCCCAAGAGGTCACAGGCTGGGGCAGACGATGCTTGCAGGGCTGTCTGTATTCTGAAGGGTGGTGGTAGATCTCAGTCTCTCACTGAAGGGCAGCAGAGATCTGAGAACCCCAGGTATCCTTCAGGCAAGTTTTCTGTGGAAAGGTTCGGGGGCCCTGCAGATTTCCATCATGGATCATTTGTGCTGCTGCTCAGCACTTGGCTGCCTGCCTGTGAAAGCTTTGTGATAAGACCCTGAGCAAAGATCTAGCAGGTTTTTAATCAAATGTTTCCATTGGCTTTAATATGTTGTACCCATCAGATTAGAGTCATTCAGCAGAACTCCAGCCTTCCACACAGTGTCTCATTTATCCCTGCTCCTGCCGTGTGCCCAGCTCCTCTCTGCTGACGTTGGTTCTGGTTGTGCAGTCCTGTTGTGGGGTTTTTTTTGGGTGGGGGAGTGGTGCAATTTAGCCTGGTGGAAGCAACTAGGCCAAGGAACATCGAGCAGTGAAATAAAGTCTTGATGACATATTTGAACTCTTGGAGATCATGGGTTATCTGATCTGCAAGGTCACTACTATTCTCTGGGAAAGTTTAAAAGAATCTGCTCCTGTTTCAAGCTTAAAGGGCCCTTCTTGATAATTGTAGGGTGCAAATTCAGTTTTCCTGTAAGTATATACAGTTGGTGAGAGTTTCAGGCTATTTAGTACCTGTGTTTTTATTTCCTTTTCTTTTAACTGCTCATCAAAAGCAAACAGAATAGAATTAATTTTAATGAACAGAAGGAAAAAGTGATTCCAGTAAGGCTGCTTCTGCTACCAGAACTGAATGAAATGCAGAGAGGAAAATAACAATAATATGAAAATGAGAAACCTACAAAGAACTTAAAAATTCCTTTTAATCATTTTAGCTGTCATCAGTAGCAGAAATAAGGAATTATATTTCAGACATGACTTATACCAGGCATGCCTTAAAAAGAAAAAGGCAAATTGATAGTGCTTGAAGAGTCTGTGCCTGGGAATAAAAAAGTGCAGAATTAGGCCCTTGGAAACCAAGTGCCTTTTCCACTGTTCTGTCTGGAGAAGAAAAGAAATGATGGCCCTTGATCTTTAGCAGCTCTAACAGATGGACTTGGGGAAGCAGGGGGAAAATAATATCAGTGACAGTTTTGTCTTTCTCTATTTCTGAAAAGTCAAAATGTTAGAAGCTATTCTATTACAAAGATTCATTATGGCTATGATTAGCTTAACAGTGTTCTCCTGTGATACAGATCATAAAGTCCCGTCAGAATGGAATAGAATGCTAAAAACACTGCATAATAACTTTCACAGACCATTAAGCTTTAAGGCTACAGCGTGGGAGTTTCTTACAAAGAGACCCTCTTACAGCAGCAGATACTTTAAGTGAGAGGTATTTCCCACCCTGGGCTTTATTTGCTGCCAAGTCTGATTTCTGGCTGTGTTTATGTTCCTATATGGGCTGGCTTAGTTTGGCAGTGGGGTTGCTGCAGTGGCACCAGGAGGGGAGCTGTAGGAAGGGATTGAGCAGGCTGTTATTTTCCTTTCATGGAAAGCTGAACATGTAAACTCATGGCCATTTTATCCTTGCTGGCTGTGGCAAAGTATCCCCCCTCTGTTTCCCTCCTGTTATAGCAACAACATTATTCAGCAGGATGAAGTTCCTGGTGTCTTTTATGCCGCCCTCTGTGCTTTTGGGAACAAGGATAATGCACTCCCTTGCCTCAGGGATTATGAATTCAGTGTCCTTAAGGAACATGCAGTTTGTCTACAAAGCAATGCACTGCTTGTGCCATAAAAAACCCTTATCACCCGATAGGAATATGGATTCAGATCCATTTGTTTGGCTCTCTCTAGGTATGGGATTTAAGGAAGGGATCCTATTACCTTGTCATTATCTCCTTGGGCTGTTTTTACCCTGGTATGGGTATGAAGCTGCTTCTGACTCATGTTGGGAATGCTTGAGTGCATGGACTTGATGAAGTTACAGTGACAGCAAAATGTGAGCTGGAATCTTTGTCGAGGAAAATCTTCCATTTTCCATTGATAAAAAGTTTATGATTAATCACTGGCTTGATTACATTACCCTTTAATTAAGCTTGTGAGTGCCAAAGAGTGGGGACTTTGGTGTGCTTTTCGTTTGCTATCTCCTGATCGTGACTCTGCTGGTGTGATTTTATAGAACTGTAGGATCATTTGGGCTGGAAAAGGTCATCAAGTCCAACTGTTAAAAAAGGTCTTGCAGTGATTTCCTGTTACTGTAAGTCTTCCCAGGAATTGAAGTCATATTACTCCCTGCTGATGCTTCCACAGCTGGTACAATCTCAGTGGCAAGCAAAAATGTAGGTGAAAAAAATGCGTTGGTTTGAAATCTTGAGATTTTTCTGCCACACTAAACTGCTGACTCTGAGCATGGATCTAGAGCCCAGGCAGCTGATCCCAGCAGTTTATGGTAACCTTCCTCACACAGGATCCCAAACTCACCAAAAACACCACCACTGAGTGCAGGAGGACCATGGCTGAGGGTGGCAGCTCCTCAGCACAGAATGCATGGGTCAGGACAGCTTCATCCCAAGCCATGGAAGCCAGTTCCATCTCTGGTGAGACTTGGCCTGGGGAGATCCAGAGTGCCAAAGAGAGAATTTTATTTCTGAACATAGGAACCAAAGGAAAGGCCAGGTGCTGTGCTTCAGGATGGCTCCTTCACAGAACTGCAGAAAGCCTCAGCTGCTTTTGTCCTGAGGAGGACTTGGTGGCTGGGCTTAGTCAGGAATGGCCATAGGACAGGGTGAGGGAAAGGGAGCAAACCCCCTCAGGACTGGGTGCCATCACAGTGCCTCAACCTAACTAAAAATCCAAACTTTACCCACTTTCAGGAGTCATTCACTGCCTTGAGGGACAATCAGTCCCAAGGCAGGATAGACTGAGACCTTTGATGGCATCAGCCTGAAGATAAGGAGGAGACCTGCCAAGACAGATGTTGGTTTCACTGCCTGCCTTGCAGGCGGCCCCTGAGGCATCCACCCTCTTACAAGTCACCAAGTCACCCTGAGGAAAAGCCACTGCTAAGATTCACCCACTGGAAAGTGCAGACAGGAGCTGGAAGAGGGCAGGGATCAGGCTGCAGGTCTGTTACCCCACTCTGAGGACAGTGACAATTGTGGGGCTGCTTCAGACAAACTTCCAGTCCTCACTCCAGTGGAGCTGGCTGGAAACATCAGCCAGACACAGGTCTCTTCTGCTCCAGTGCATCTTCTTAGCAGGAAAACCACATTCTCAGCTCAGGCTAGGTCTTCTTTCCTGCTCTTCCGACAGAAGGCTGTTTAGAAACCCTCTCTGCCACCTTTGCTCCCGAGCTGAGGGAGCCCAACCAGCTCAGGGCGCTGGCTCCATTGTAGTTATCTCATATGTCTGGATCAGCTGATCAGGAGAGAGGTGCAATTACACCCAGGTATGCAATTTTGGACTAGTTTAAATGATATCACGCAATAATAGTAATGATAATGATGATAATATCTTATGCCATGTATGAGAAAAATTACCTATTGTCTCAGAATGTTCCTGAGGAGCAGCACAATGCAGTGTTACTACTCCAGAGGGAGAATACAAGGTACTTCACTCATTTTCATCCCAGCCTAGGGCTTAAATCTGGGAGACAGAATCATCTGCATGAGAAATGTGGCATGAAGCATCAGCCTGGGCTGATAGGAGCTGCAGGCTCCCACACAGCCCACACCATGATAGCACTATCAGATGGAAAGGGATTATACACAACAGTGTAGCCTTGCAGCCTCAGCTGGGTATCTTTGCAATGGTTTCCCACATCACTTAACAGCTTGTTTAACCTATCATGATTAACCAGCAGGCTCTGCAAGAATTTCCCACAATCAGTAAAAATGCAGCAGAAAGCCTGAAGGACCACAGTGGAGGGCAAACACAATGATGGACAGTCAGTGCGTGCTCATGCCTCCCCTGAAAAGAACCCACAGCCCTCTGGGTTCCAAAGTGCTATGAATTCATTGCTAATATTTCAGTTTCAATCATTTCCACATATACTGTAGTCAGGTTTAGGAAAAGCAGCAGCAATCTTGATCATTGAAGTCCAATTACTTGTATGGCGTAGCTTTGCAAAGCCACAGTTTTTTCTCAGGCTGCACAATGAATCAATTTTCTCTCTGTGATTCTCAGAAAAAGACTTGACCATGAAGTGATTGCAGCAAGGTCTTTTACTTGAGTCTGAAAAGACTTCTATAAAATGTGACAGTGGATAAATGCCTTATCTGGTATGCCAACTCACTTTATATTAAGACCACCTGGAGAAAGACAGAATGTTTGTTTTATGATGCTTTTCACCTCCTTTTTGCCATGCACCTTTGCCTATTTACTCCTTTGCAAAGTTTGGCAATTGGTAATGGATATTCCAACCACACAAGCTAGAAAGGTTCCCTCTCTGTTGTTAAGACCAATGGTTTCTTCTCATTCTAATTGCAAACTGCTTTCTTTATCAAGAAAATTTTAAATTTCCACAAATAGCCATCCTGAAGTCTGAGCGAATGCTAAACAAAACTAAAAAACAAAGTGAGAGGAAGTACAATGTGCAGAAATAATCCAAATGCATAGCCTGAATTCTTTCAGGAGGTGCTGAGCACCCCTGAGAGCTGCTTGCATTGATAAAGTTCAGCAATGGAGGTGCAAAAGCATCCTACAAGGCCTCTTTGACACAGCCCCTGTCAAGCCTGCTTTCTTAGATCAAAGTCCAAAGCTATGCTCTATCAAGCCACGAAACTTTAGTCACAGAGATGCAGGAAGAGCTGGCAGATGAAGGTGACAGATAGCAGAAGTGTTTCTTAGATGAGAATTCTAGTTACTTAAATGCTGTTCAGCCTAAATATTACCTTTCCATAACTTAACTCCTGGAAACCCAAAAACATTATTCCACCCAGAGAGCTGGTGCAGGGTACGTCAGCAGTGATGTAATATTGACAGACAAACACAGCCATTGTATTCACAAATGTTCTCCTTACGGAGCAAAGAGCTTTGTGGCAGCGCACACTTACTGCCAGCATGGTAGACTGCAATGTAATCAGCGCTTTGGATGCATTGGGAACACAAACAAAAATAGATTAGCTAACAGCCGAATTGTATTTATCTTGCCGGACAGGGCTGGCTCGGTGGTGAGTCACCGCGTGCCGGTGCCGGAGGCAGCGGTGGCGGCTGAGGGGAATCCCGGGATGCTGCAGAGCCGGGAGCGCCGGCCTGGCCGAGGCAGGAGAGTGAGCGCTGAGCCCCAGGAGACGCAGGGCAACATTTCCTGAGCTGGGAATGCCGGAGGCTTGTGGCCTCCTGGCGTCCTTACAGATCTCACGGGGCTTTTTGTGGGAGCAGAGCTGTTTTTCCAGGCAAGATCACAGCTGACACATCCTCCTCCTCACGCTGTCCCATGCTCTGCCGGCTGCAGCATCCCTCACCTCCAGAGGCTTGGGCGGGAAGAGCAAAATCCTTGTTCTGCTGACCCCAGGAGCGCTGGAAGCCCTGGGATGAAGCCGAAGGTCAGCTTCAGCCACTCCTCTGAGCCCTGTCTTTATCTGCCCGGAGGTGAGGGCCTCCCAAATGCCAGCACGGGTATCCATAGCAGCACCACCAGAGCTCCGGACAGGCCAGCATCCCAGGGATTTCTCCAGGAGCCTGGCTGGTTTTGCTGGCCACGGTGTGCTCCATCCGGCGAGCTCAGACACATCCCCGGGACCTGCATTTCTTTGCGATCCGCAGCGCTGACTGATCTATTTGTTGGTAATCAATGGGGTTGTGTAGGAAATTCTATCTCCCAGCACCGCTGCTTTGAGGATTAAAAGCGCCTCGCTTTCATAATGAGAGTAATTAACTTGTTTGAAAATAGTTGTCAATGTAATGTTAAATAAGAAAGCTTTGAGCTGAGGTCATTCGGGTTCCAGGTGAAAACGTGCTATGGAAGACAAATATTCAAAGCAAGAATGGGCATGAATGTGATTGGGCTTGGTTCTGATCAAGTTTACATTTGTTTAAAGGCCCAGCCCAAAGCCTGTGAAAGTCATTTGGAATAAATCAGCTGGAGTCAATGGGATTACCCTACTGTCAGCCCGGTATGGGTGAGATCCAACCCCAGATCATTATCTTTTTGTGGTTTTCCTTCCCGCACATTGAGAGGGAGTCAGTGCGAAAGGCCATCGATTGTTTTGTAAAACACCCTTTGGATTCAGGGGGATCCCGCCTGCCTACAGGATATGGCCCATAAAGCCCCGGGATGGTGACGATTCCTGCCTGTGGATGTGCCCATCTGCTGGCCTCTGCTGCCGGAGGTCATTCGGGAGTTAACAGAGAGCCGAGTGCCTGTGTGCGATCTGAGAGCCCAGACAGGCATCAAAACCCAGCACCGAGGGATGGCTTACCCCACCGCATCCCTCGGGGCAGCGCTGATGGGTGACACTTGGCTCTCGCCACCTTGGCATCCCGCTCTTTCATCAGAACCAATTTCTTAATTTCTTTCTCTGTGCGTGACGGTGGGCGATGCTTTCATGGAAAACGAGTCTATGGAGATACTGAAGAGACGAAGGGAAGGATGCAAACCTGCAGTTTTCCCATGGCCTGAAAATGACTCCCTCCCTGGCTTAGGGCAGCCACAGGTATGCTGTTAATTTTAAGTCCTCTTGCCAGAAGGCTATAAAATGTCTTTTCATCTTACATTACATAAGTATCCAACAAATAAGAAGACTGTTATTACAAAGGCAACCACACCGAAAAAAGGTTTCATTTACTCTGAAAACCTGCATTAAAGACTTCTGATGTCTCTGTGGAACTTGTGGGTTGCTGAACACTGTTGGAGAAAAAAATCCATTGGAGGTTGTTTTGGGTTTTTTTTTCTTTCCAAAAAAGAATTAAGTTTGATGCAACATCAAACTGAAATGCTGTAGGAACCAAGTGTGTGATAAATTTACTGTTAATCATGGTGATAATTTGCTCTCAAAGATGATGAGCTTCTATATTCTTTCAGGCAGCATTCTGGAAAACAGTGCTAATATCAAACACTCTCTGATTAAACATTTCAGTGATCCTTCTGAGCATGACAGAAAAGTTCGATGCCGGTCTGGTGGGAAAACTGGTAGGTGCTAAGCACATCTTAAGACACAAAACCTCACCTGAGTCTGAGGATGCTCAGGACTGGAGAGAAAGTGCTCAGCAGCCACAGAAAAGGTCTTCAAAATCCTTATGCTTCTTGTCATCAAGGAAATAATTCTGCTTGGCTTCACTGGGTGCTGAATGGTTGCTCTGAACTTTGACCGATTTTCTCCAGGATAATAAGGAGTGGTTTTGTGCCAGTAAGCCAGAAGTAAGGATGTCTCTGTGGAGGTGATTCAGCACAGATCCAACATACCTTCCAGCAATTCAGGCATTCTTCCTGAAGCTGTTCAGTTGTGTTATGCCCTTCTACATCTTCACAAGTTGATTAGCATCAGGTATATTTGAAATATGTCCTAAGTCAGTGAACTTTCAGGCAGTAAGGCATCCTCACCTGCTCATTTCACAGGGGGAAAAAAAAAGCCTTGTACAATAGAAAGGTCCATGTGCGTGTTGACATCCTGCTTGTGAACCAATATTGTCACAAGCAATAGGCTTGGAGAGAACAGGCCAATCAATGAATATGAACTGATTTACACTGAGCTAAAATTAGAACCAATATCCCGACTGAAGTTATTACAATTAGCTAAATAAACACACAAGCTCAGGTAATTAATTCTGTAGTACCATGATGCCTAGAGGCCATATCTGAGACTGAGAGGCATCTATGCTAAGCACTGAAAATACACCCAATAAGGCACCACCCTAATCCTGAACAGCTTGCTACTCATATAGACAAAAGGAACAAAGGGCTGGGGACGGAATTCATTCTTTATTGCCTCCATGTCAAAAAAACTGGCCCAGAGAAATTGAATTGTCTTGCCCAACACTGTATAAGAATTATTTGGCAGGAATGAGAAGCAAATGGGGAACATCAGTATCCACTTTGTGGGTCTGCCTGCCCTTTCTCTAGCATAGACTCTTTTTTTTTTAACCAGGAGGCTGCTTTGGACTCTTGTTTCTTTACATTACATTACTGCTCTTTTCAAGCACAACACGAGCTTTTGGTTTCTGAGGTCTTTGATGAGCCCTGTGTCCTGTCCACCTCACCAGAGTGAAGCACACCTCTGCTCCCTACTGTGTTTCTTCAGCAAAATTTCAAGGCGTCAAATGCAAAAACCCATGAGCACCCACATCTCTGCTCACTGCTTTCACTTGGTCCAAGAGCTTCTACATATTCTTCCTGAAACCTAGGATTCCAGCTTTGCTTCCTTTGTGTACATTTGTAAATCAGCTGTGTAGAGAAATCTTCACAAATATCACTGCAAGGGGAGCAAATGTGTCTTGTAAATCCTACAGCAGCATCTTACAGACCTAAATCCATGGCATTTGCTTTGGCCTTTCTCCCTCTACTCTCTCTCAACCTTGAATCTTTCAAAATCAATGATAAAATGGTGCTGGCTTTAATTTAATCTAGAATTTAATCTTCTTCTCCTGAAATGCAGTGCATGGCTCTCATAGTTTCTTTCCCCCTTTTTCTGTGGAGAACAAATCTGGGAAGAAAGCTGAAAATCAGAGGTTTCAAAAGTACTATTCGTATGTCTTTAACCTCAGATTTGTGTTCCAGACTTCAACAGATTCATTTTGCAGTCAATCCATTATTGTTTGGGTTTGAGGAGGTTTGAAAAACTGGCTCAAAATAAATAGTCTGTTCTTCCTATAATCCTGACTATGGAGGTATTTATAGTGATTTTGTGATAAAGATTTCTGTTTCCAGCAGTTTAGCTATAAAATATGACTTTATGCGAATCATTGAGTCCATCTAGAACCCCAACAAGTCAATGTCCATGCCATCTTCCTGGCCATAAAACTATTTTCTGCCTCTTCGCCACATAAAAGTTCCAGGAAAGGTCCAACTGACAAATTTCCGAACAGCGCGTCAAACAATTTTTTTCCCAGGTAGCCATATGTCTGAAACAAGATTTTCCTTTGGGTAGCATGAATATAATAATTTGAATGTATGCTAATTTCCTAGTTCTGGAATATTTTTTTACCTGAAATCCTGCATCTATAGGAACCATACTGAGAACGGGACAAAAAGATGGCCTGGACATCTCCCTTTTTCATGCCTCCTGGCTGAAAGAGTGAAGAAAAAAACAGCCCTCTGCTGCAAGAATGACCTTTCCAACAATGGAAAAGCCTTTGGAGACACAAGTGAAGTTTTGATCCCTGGACCCAGTGTCATCCATCTCGGAAAATCTGGTTTTATGATTTCAGACAGGCCAGTGAGAGCGAGGCGGGAAACTGCTGTTTCAAAACAGCCACCACTGCAGCGTTGTCAGCAAAACTGTGTGATTTCAAAGGGAAATCTAATACTGGTCTAACCTTGCAAATTCCTTCAGGTCCCAGCACCTCTGCCTGTCCCAATGGTTGGTGCTCGCACCTGGAGCACGCAGCTGCCCCACAGGTTGTAGTGCCACGAGAACCCAAACCCAGGGTGCTGCTGCAAAGAGAAGTCCTCAGCCATGAACGAGAGACATTTGCCATTCTCAGCGCCGTGTCATATGGGCGGAAATTGTGCAACCTGCTCAGGCTGGTGCAGTTTGGGGCTGTGCATTTGCTGGTATGAACAGGAACACGGGAGCTGTTTTCTGTTTCCTGTGTTTGATAGTGGTGCAAACACGATGTGAGCCTTCTGCAGCGCTGCTCGCTGAGACTCTCTCTCCTTGGGACAGCAATTTGGGAAGAACAACAAAGAATTCTCCCTTGCAGAAAAGATTGTGTGGTTGCCTTGCTAGCTCTCAAAATTAAAACTATGTTCCAGTCAAAAATGCCTATTCAGGCTGACATCAAAGGGGAAAATGCGAGCAGGTCAGGGAGTTTAATTTCCACTGTGCTCGCATTTGTGATTCACATGTCGGCTGCAGTAATGGCTTACATGCCCATTGGCAATAATGGAGCAGAGGGCCTGCAGGGACACAAAGGGAAGGGATCCCGAGGTGGCAGTGACAGGACGGGCTCCGTGTTGGGTGAGACACCCGGAGCCCCTTGAAGTCGGGGGGTGTCACTCGGGCTCTCTCACAGTGGCCTTTCCATCAAGGAGAACCTTGTGGAGCCCCTGGCCTGGATTGAGGCTTTTGGGAATGATGGTCATGGGGGGCCTGATGCCAGAGGGCTCCTTTTCATTGTCCTGAGACCAGGTCCTTTTAAATGCACTGAATGTAGAGGGTGACTTACAAAAATCTGGGTCTCCAGGCATTTTTCCTGAATCCTTTGAGGTGTGGTTTCATACCAACTTTGTAACTTCCCAAAATCTCCAGTTCAGGTGAAGGGCTGTGTCATGAGGTTTGAAAGCAGGAGATATGTAAACTTTTTAACAGTGTCTGTATATTCTCCTACTACTCCTTATTTGCTTTTCCCATGGGACGATCCAAGTAGGCATTACACACTGTTGATAAATAGATTTTCAGCCCATTTCATTTAACCATTACTGCATTTCCATATCAAAGATTTTACCCTTGGCATGCCTGAGCCTATTTTATTTGTAATCTGTTCTCAAATGAGGAGTTTGGAATGTTTTTTTCATTATGTGTTTCATCTGAAATGTACTGCCCTCGTGTTATTTTTTAAGATGAGATCTTATACGCTACCTCAGTCATTCCACAACTCATTGACTCTTATTTATCCTGGCCTCCTAATCTAACACCATTTCTGTGTTGAAACTTGTTGCTATTTTTTTTCCAGGGATACACCATGGGATGTTAAGCATGTGCTCTATATCAAAGTGCAAATGGAAACTAGTTGATAGTCTCTAGTCACACCCTGGATAGGTGTGGCATTTGCAAATTTTTCACTTGTTGGCTGGAGATCAGAATGTGCTTAACATGGCTCCACACATAGGATCTCGGTTGGGAGAGGACTGGTTGGGACTTTTTGGGTTTGGGTTTTGGTTTTGGGGCGGCTTTATTTTTCCTTTTTCTTTTTTTTTCTTTTAAATTTTTCATGTATGTTGTTTGAAGGGTTGGGAGCTAAACAGTTTCAGAAGCAGATTTTTACATGTCTGGCTATATTTAGAGCTGTAGTTGGGAGATTTGAGGGTATGATGATCCAGTGCCTCACTATCTTTCCTTTTCTCTTTCTATCACTTTGTGATGGACAGGCTTGATTCTAGTGTCAGCCCGAGGCATGGTGCAGGGCTGCACCACTCCAAGAGAAACTCCGAGGAGGAAGCATGACTCAGAGAGCTGCAATTCCTTCCACTGTTCCTCCTTGTTCCAGCCAGGGAAGTGAGTTACTTCAGTGTTTGAGCTGCTAGACTAAGGCTTGCTTCCCCTCTGGTGCTCACCAGCCTCAGCGTGCAGGACACAAAGGAGAGGGATATAAAAGGGCAGTGCCAGGACGAGGTGAAGTGCCACCAGCCTCCAGGGAAATGGCGACGCCCCCAGTCACCTCCCAGCCACCTACCTTCAATACCAAGAGCAAACCACCCACCTTTCTGTACTTAGAGACTGGCAGAGAATATGCAGGCAACCATTTTCTCACCGAAACAGAAGCACTAATTAAGGCATTCCCGTTCAAAATCAGTATTTCCTCACTTGTAGTGCAACTCTGAGGCCTGAGAACATCCACTGATGTAGGATCTGTTAGGAAATAGTGCACGTGACTCTTTCACCTGCCTGACATTCTGCTCAGCATCAACATGTGTTGGGGAAAAACATAAAATGATAATAACAAAAATCATGAAATTCACAGCCTTTTTTTGAATATGCATTTTAATGGATGGCAGAAATACACAGAATGTACTGCGGAGGGACCTTTAACTGAGTAGTATTTTAAAAGAATTTTTAATGTGGCAGTAAAATATTGTGGTAACTGAGACAGTGTCAACTGAGAGCACAGACTAAATACTGAAAGATAAAAGGGGACAGGAAAACAAGAGAGAAATTTATCCATATGCACAAGAGCTAGATGATCCAGTTAGGAATAAGACCTTTTTATTAAACCCTCTAGGATTACCAGGGATAAGTTTTCAGGAAGCATTTTGCAGTTAAAGAAAACCCAAAATCAACAAACCAAAACCAACAAGAAAAAAACAATTAAACAAAACCAGGAGCAAGAATCGATTTCAAAAAACAGATCTGGCCCTCATGTGGTGTTCAGCAGCACAGATACACACACTCACACTTCCTGCCTGAGTTATATGAGTTTCAAAAATAGCCTGTGAAAGAAGATTCAGGCTGTTGGAGCAACTTCTGCTTTCAGCAAAGTGGACTGAAACATGGAGCTGAATTTATACCTCCACGTGTGACTTGAAGTACCCACATGTATAAAGCTCATCCTTCTGCTGTGAGTTCTGAATGGCATCAGTGCTAATTCACCTGACAGAGATCTCCAGAGAGATATAGAAGAGAATCACCAAAAGAGAAGCACCATTCACTTGAGCTGGTCTTTATTCCTACACTGAAAATAAATGATGTAAAGGAAGCCTGCAGTTAAAATGTGCAAAATTTGCTTTTGTTTTGCATCAGTTTATTCAGATATTTAAAACAGGCTTAGTTAAAATAATCAGTTGAGCCTTTCTGACAACTTTGTAAGAAAGCCTTATGTGGCTAATTCTTAAATGCCATCAGACAGCAGGCTGATTGTGTTCAAGTGCACATTGTTGCCCCAGGTTGCAGATAACTTCCTGTGTTGAAACGATGGCTTGAGAGTGATATCCTCGTAGACAAGGAAATATCATCTTCCAGTCCTGCTGGGTCTTAAAGTAATCTGTGAGAACCCCCTTCAGCTGTCTGCCTGTGCTCAGCCAAGTTACCAGGCACATTCAGGATGCATTAAACTCACACATATTCTAAAGTACTGGATGGGTTCGAGTTCACACAGCTAGCTGATTTAGTCATACCTCTGGTGCTGACGAAAACTGAATATACTGACCTGCCAGGAATGTTGCCTGTGTAGGTATATAATAAATGCACTTGGATGTGTTTCATCACACAGGTAGGCAATGGGCACCTTTACCACCTTCTGTAGCATCTACCCTGTTCTCAATGCTTAGCCATATCCCTTTCGAAAGGGTGCAATACTTTGGAAGAGCAAACATTCACATTTCTGAACGCATAGTCAATCAAAAATATGGTAACACAACTGTAAGTGGACCAAGGTATGTACCCTTTTCAACAGAAGTAAATTCAAAATAATTCCATGCAGTCATGTCAGGGGAGAACTTACTCTCTTTGATAAATAATAGAATAAAATTGGCTGGAAGATTTACTGTGAGCAGTTTAATGAAAATATTATCTGTTTTGTATAGCCTTCCTTTTTCTTTTCTCCATATTCCTCTTTCTCTTCCTCATCCCCTTTTTAGCTTTTTCTGCCTCATGATGCCACACAGAGAAGACCTAAGAACCAGAGTGAGACAGAGTGAGTGATTTGGAAAGGATAAAAACAATCCACTGCTGGAAGTGCAGGAGATGGTGAAATACCAATAATCCATATTGATATCTGGCATGGCTAACAAAGGAAAGCTCATTCCTTGTACTGTCTGGGCTCCTGAGAGTGTCCCTGGCCTGCTCCGTTGTACAACATAGCCTGGATAAAATGCAAGAGGGAAAAGTTGTCACTGATCCTGCTCTAAATAGGAGTTAGTACTGTGCTCATCACTGCAGTGTCTGAAAGCAAGACATACGATTGCTGTTGCAGGACAAAGTTCATGGCATTTCAAGTGTTGATAGTCTGTGCTCAGAGTCTGTAAATGTATGTACAAATGGGTCACATCCACAGCTGGCATCTGTCTGGCTCCAGATCTGGTCCAGTAAGTTTCTAAAGAGTAGCTCACGACTGAGCATTGAAAACTTCCAAAGAAAGTCCCAGGACACATGACAGAAATGGCCGAGTGGGACAGCACAGTAGAAGAAAGAAATCCTGTGGGTTCATTTCTTTAAAGCATAGAAGTCATTAATCATTTCTATTCCTTTCCATTTGAAACAGCTGCCTGCCTGCATTTGCTAAGTAACTGCTTTCCTAACCACACAGCAACTATGTTGTGGGCCCCAGAATGCTCATGCTTCCAGATATTAATACATAATTTCCCTCCTTCACTGTGTCAATGAAAGCATGTTAACATTCTTAGCATCTGGTTTTGGTAGGGGAAAAAAAAAACCGCTGACGGTTCCACACTTTATGAATTCCCTTCCCCCCCCCCCAAAAAAAAAAAAATCATTCCTACTGCTTATCTTCTCAAGCGAGGCTCCCGAATTTAAAAAAGCTTGGTGTGAAAAGTCCCAGCGGCATTCTATCTCTGCTGCTCGCTCCCGCATGGGGAGAGCGCGGTGCGGCCGCAGCCGGCGGAGCGCAGCGGAGCGCCCGCCGAGCCAGCAGGTGGAGACGCACCAAAGGAATCCCGCAGCACCGGCACCGTGCCGCCCTGACATCGCAGCCCCGGAGCCCCGGCCCCGCCGCCAAACACCGCGGAAAAGTTCAGAGCCAGGATCTTGGATCGCTGACAGAACTTGTGACGGAGCGGCCCCGGCTGAGGAGGCTCCAGCACCTTTCATGTCTCAGTGAGTCGTGGAGGGAGGGAGGGAGGGAGGGCGGGAAGGGGCGCTGGGGGCTGACTCTGGGCTGACCTTGATTCATTCAGTTTGTTCAACAGTTTGGAGCTGCCTGTCAGCGTCAGCTGTGCTGAGTGATGCAGGGAGCCACACACGCTCCGGGCTGGGCACATTCCCTGCCTCCCTCCCTTCCTCCCTCCCTCCCGGCCGCGGCGCTCCGCTGGCTCCAGAGCTCCAAACGCGTCTCCTCCACCAAGTTCGCTGCAAAAGTGCAGCCTGCGGTGCTGTGAAAATAGCTCCGCTTCCTCTGTTCCTTTCAAAACTCCTCCCACCTAGTGTTTCCTCTTTCAGAGTGGAAACACCATTGTGATGGCTATTTCTGAAACGTCCCGGCCAAGATCGGGAAATGCGGAGGGATGCAGGAGTGTGAGGTGGTGGAAAGGTAGTTTGGCAGTGATTTTGGGAGTGGGGAAGATATTCACATGAGTTTGGGGGAAAATCCAGGGATAATTCTGGGTCGTCTTCAAGCCAGTTGTTACGCTTCTTGCTCTAATCTCTCTAGAACTGATTAGAAACTGGAGTACTGGGTCTGCTGAATACCTGATGTGAGCTGCCTTCAGTGGAAATATGCACACAGTGGGAGCCAACCCTAAATGCCATGCCACAGAATGCTGGCAAACCCTTTCCTTACACCAAAAATGATTGCTCAGGCTGTGAAACACAAATTTTAAGAGACGTGACAGTATATGACAGTATCCACATGGAGGTATGAAAAGAGGGAAGGAGACGGTGTAAAATTAGGAGAGCTTTAAAAATTGCAAAAATCACCTGCAAACATTTTGAGAGACATGAGCATATGGTGTTCTGTCAAATTATGTTCATTGTGGAGATCCTTGAAAATACCATGTCTTGTTTTACAGCTCCAGACCCCCCAACACTTAATCATTTGTGGTAAGTTTATTGGAGTTTGTTATTTTTCATTTAAATGAGAAAGGTTCTTCAAATCTTGAAAATCCATTTTCAGTGTTCCAAAAGAAATGTATTTTGCAGCTTTTCTTTTTGGATTCTCCTCCCTCCCTCCACGCTGCCTCTTGCACTCTTGTCTTTGGAGGGCAGGGTTTGACATGCCACTGAGGAGATAGCCTGCCTGCAAAGTCCCCCAGACATAAACACACTTCAGGAACAGATTCACCCCAGTGTGCTTCCAAATGTGGAAACCACATTCCATCTGCACCCTTATCAACTGGTCAATAGCTGGGATGTTGAATGGACATTCCTTAAAGTGAAGATTATGAAAACATACATTTCTGCTCGGCAGTGATTCACCAGCTGCTCTCTGCCCGAGAGCAGCTGAGCTCAAAGTGGCTCAGGCTGAGGACTGTGAGAATGCTGTGCAGGAATTTGCCATGCTGAGCTGCAAAACTCTCTTCAGGTGTCTTCTCTGGTGGTTAAGAAGCCCTGTGTGCATTCAATTCAGGTATTATTCTGCATTTTCTGTCCTTTAAAAAGTTTGTTATAGCTCACCTTATAAATTATACATAATTATAAGAAGTGTTGTTTGAAAACCTGTCTCTGATTTTCCACTCAGGTTTGCAGCGCTGTGACATCAATGGCTTCTGGGCTGTCACCCCAGAAAAATCAGAGGCCATGTGAGCAAGCTTGTCTCACATCTGCCTGATGATAAGGCAAGTTATCACCATTATTCTTTGACCTATATTTTGGCTTGTAAATGACTGGGTCTAAATTCCCAGCCAGAGACTGAAGATGTTGTTTATTGATCTATTGTATATAGGATTGCCTTGAAAGAGTTAGTATTTGTCTTAGGTGACTCTCAGATTGCTCTGATGATGGATGTGTGCTTTGATTTGCTCTCCGTGCATCTCTCTTGCTCTCTGTGTGTATGTATGTCCATAAATATATATAAATACAAAAGAAATAATTTGCTTTCATGACATACACTTTAGAGTCTTGATTTCTTTGGGAGATTGTTTTTTAAAGAACCACTGTCACTCAAGCAAAAGTTACTGAGGAACACAGAAAGAAACTACCTGAAGTATTTGAAATGAAGGACAGATTATTGTTTAGGGCAATGGGATAAGGGTGCAGGAGAGTGGAAATTCAAGTGCTGAATCATGTGGACATGCTTAGAATGTAGTTGGTAAATTGTTTAATCTACGTGGTGACTCAGTTCCTTGTTTATGACAGGAGAACAAAGCTTAACAGCCTTGTTAATAAAATAAAATCTATGAATCCATATGAATGAATATGGACTGTGGCTATGAAGGTGATGGCAGCTTACTCAGAACTTACCCAGTTTATCCCTCCCAGCCAGGCCTTGCTGTTGGACATAATTTTAAACAATGTTCTGTTGAAGATCCCTTGAAATGCTGGTCTCTGTGGTACCTGATCAAACTGAAATTAGGTCCTCACTGGATTGTGACATAAGACAATGAAATTAAACTAAAGGCATAACTGCAAATGCACAGTTTTTGGGCAAAACACCAAAGTAGTTGTGCCAGGACAAAACAGGTCTCTAACAGAGAAGTGTTTGCACCAATCAAAGACAATAATGAAGGAATACATTTTTTTTTTGAATTATCAGTTTGAAAGACACTTTGGAAGAACCTAAATTTGCTATGCAAGTACTGTTTAGCTGCAGGCTAGGAATCCTTAGGATCTACTTCCAGAGAGTGTCAGGTGCTATTTAATGTGAAATTAGGGTTTTCTTTCAATCTGAAGTTCAATTACCCCTATTTTCTCTATCCCATCCTTAGTTTCCTGAGTCCCAAGGATGTATCTTGTACCTGTGTATTAATGGCAACATTTGGTTTATGTTACAAACCTCTCTTCCCACAAGTACGTGGTGGTGTCGCATAGAATGCACATTCCCATAATCATTTCATATGTTTTCAGTCTTAAAAATAAAGTTTTTATAATGGAAATACAATATAATTATACACATGGGAGTTCTGGTTTGGAAGAGGTTCAGCAGAATTCTTTGATAAAACAAGCCCCTGACCACAAAAGCTGCATGCAGTGATTTGACAGTCAGACATGTATAATCACTTACTCTAAATTAAAGGCAGTGTCACCACGGTAAGAGCAGCACACTGAAATCCCTTCTGTCACTTTTGGCCAACAAGGGACAAATACTGTAAACCTAACCAAAATGCATCCTTGGATAAACTTTGAGGAACTTTTTTTAAAAAGGCGCTTGAGGGTGGTGAGTTACATAAGGAAACAGGAGTGCAAAAGATCTTTTTATACAGGGTTATTTTATGATACTAATTGTGCTATCATCAGCCTGATCCTTTTTTTTTTTTTTTTCCTTTTTTCACTCTGCATCAATTTCTAGTACCCAGAAATGAACAATATGAGGGTGGTCAGAGAGAAAAATCATTAGACAAAAGAGAGATGTCAAAATCTGTGAAGTTCAACACCTTGTGGTTTAGGTGAGATTTGCAATTTGATGTTTCTGCCAACTTCTCTCCTCAAAACACATGAACCCTTTTTCACTCCACCAAAGCTGCCCCTTTGAGCAGAAAGTTCACAGGCAAGGTGCTCCATGGGTACAGAACTGTGCAGCTCCACTGAGAGCAGCAGGATGATGCTGATTTACCCCAGATACGGATCTGGTTCACAGCATGTCTCAGTCTGAATTCACAAAGCATGGAGTAATGTGAAACAAGGAAGTGACTTTTGTGAAAAGCATTTTGGAAAGGAAAACCAAAAATGATGGATGTACCACTGGGGCAGAGGGAGTGGAGCCCGCCTCAAAGAAGACCTTGTAGAGCTGCCAACCTTCCCACAGAATGTGCTGCTGCCCTCAGAGAGGAGGGGGAGGTTTCCCCAGGACAAATGCAGCCACACCAAGCACCCTAATAACCACTTTGTAGATATTTTTATGTACCGTCACATCAAAACCAGGCAGAACTTCCAAAACATTTGAATTTGACCCATCACTTATTAATGGAAGGAGGAGAAGGAGAATGGGTGGGAAGAATAGTCATTGTGAACTGCCATAGCACTGGGCAGCAAGCCATGCTATTCAACAAATGAGACAATACATTAAAAAACAAAACTCTGTTTTCAGGGGCCTTCTATATATACCAAGAGCTTGATTCACAGAGTACTGAAGTTAATGGAAATCTTTCCTGTGGCTTTAACCAGCTACTGGCCCTGCTATTACAAAGGAGGAATTAATACAACTTTGCACTTTCCCAGTGCCTCTAGATTAGAAAATTGCAAGGGGCTGAATAAAACATCAATAGTTAGTTGCTAATTGAAGCTAATTAGTCAGAATGCACACTCATTTTGCCCACCTGTCTGTAGTGTGTTTTACTATTGCAGCTATTAGCATGAACGAATAGTGGAGAAAAGATTTAACAAAGGACAAAAAATGCATATGATGACAAGAAAAATAGTTAATAATTTGTGTTCCACCTGACATTTAAAGCTCTTCAAACATAATTAGTTGGGGGTGTTGGAGAGGGGAAATCTGATTTTCAAATATTGGATACCTTTTTACAGCTTCTTTCTGTTTCTTTCCCTCTGGAAGCAATTAGCTCAATCATACTACAAACCTTATGTCTTCAGCTGTGCAAGTGACCATGTTGCCATTCCAGTAAAATGTGCAGCAGCTCTTTGTGAGGAACAGGATTGCTCATTTCATTAGGAGTTTAGGATGGGGAGAGTAAATCTTCCTCTTCCTGCTCCAGCCATGCAAATGGAAAAGGTGACCCACTTCCTTTTGCCATCACTTTGTTGGAGGTCCTGCCTCCACCAATCAACTGGCAGGGAAGGCAGTATGAAACTTTCCAAATTACTTAGTTGTGCAAAGTTAAATTCTCAGTCTAATTAAGGGAATTAATTTCTTCTGGGGGCTGTAATAAATTTTCCCCAAGTTAGTTCATCAAGAAAGACTGAGCTGGAGTGATACCTGGAACAACTCGCTGTTTCCACAGGCAAAGAGGTGCAGTCCCCAGAGAAATGGAAAACAACTCCTTATGACTACTTAAAGGTATTTCCTCCAGGATGTTCTTGGACCAAACTTCTGTAAGTACACAAGACAGTCATTAGATCCCTAGACCTGTTCAGCAAAGCTCTCTTGATCCATCTTAAAGTGTGTGGCAAACTCCACAGTTTTCCAAAATAATCTTAACCATGCATTTCCATTTTGCCAAGGGCTTCCCTGGTACTGCTGGAGTATATCCCACAGTATTGCTCAGATTTTGGGAATTTGAAACTACCCTGATTCCACCAGATCAGCAGAAATACTTCTGTTTTCCTTCACCAATCACTTGTTTTCTCTCTTATATTTGTGACCTCATTAATAGAAAAATTGATATTTAGTGTCACTAAGGGTCAGACATTCGTGGAGCAGAATTTTGTCAGCGAGCCAGTTACAGCTCAACTGAAATGATGTTGTGGTGTTTCTACAGTACAGGAAATGCTTGTATCACTTTTCCCCTTCCTCTCATATGTAAATGCAAGCATATTTAACATCCTGGACACTTCCATTTGGTGATGTTGGCAGAAAGTGACACTGCTGACCTGAAGTGATGGGTTGACACTGGGAAATCAAATGGCAGCTACCAATTAAGGTGGCATTTAAGTTACTGTAAGTATTATCATTCCTTCTGTGGCAATATGTACTTTACTGTGGCCAGTAAAGGAAAAAAATTTCTCCTCATCATACTTAGTGTAAATATCACAATTATGTATGTGTAGTGTAAATATCACAATTATGTATGTGTTTCATCCAAGAAACGCCAGATTTGGCAATTTCACTGTAGAAGACAGGAACAGTTCACATTTTATTGAATTCTGCACTTATGTACCCCAGAAATACCGCAGATAGAGATATTGTCAACTTTTTTCTCTTCATGACAAAAAGGTTTTTCTTTTATTTTGACTTTTCTGTCTTTCTGAAAGGATTTTTCCTTTCTCATTTTTTTTAATTGGAGAAGAAATGTTTAATATGTTTAACCTCCTTGTTTAGGGTCAGCAGTAGCTCCTCATCCAAAAGCCACTGCAGAGGTGCTCACTACCCATTTGACGTTTTTTCTCTTATTCAGGTGAAGGTCTCAGCATGTACTGTAGTTTAAATACAAACTTTAGCTCAAACTGGGGTAAAGCAAAATCCTAAATGACTCCTGCTAAAAGCTTTGGCGAAAAAATTTAAGGAGAAGCTCAGATAATTGCTGGGAAAAGTAGATCCCTGGAGAAAGGCAAACAACCTGGCTCCCTGTTGACTTTGCTTGGGTCAAAGGGAAAAGTTGAGTCACTGGCTTCTGCTTACATTTTTTTCTTTCATCTTATTGATAGCAGGAATATGAGTCCAGCTCTCCAAGGTTTTCTGTCCGAGTTCCTCCCTTTGCTCGCCTGCCTTCCCAAGACCAGTCCATTTCCTCTTGTTTATCTTACACTGCAACTTTCAGCTTTGCATGTTGAAGAGGCTTGATCTGACTCTGTGCAGAGGTAATGGCTGACTGAAGGAAGAGCTAAATGTTCATTTATAAGACCATTTTGGCACACAAGTAGGTAAAAGGGTTCCAGCCACGTTGCAGGAAAGCAGGCATTTTCATTCTTCCTGTTTTTTGGTGAGTCCTTGAAGCAAATGATTTGATATTTGGAAAATAAAGAGGCACCTAGATCTCTGTTTCAAGAACAGCCTGGGTGGGAATGGTTGCTGCTGGTGAACTTCCTTGGAAGTGTAGAAGTTTCGTGGTTGTCTTATATAATTTGGCCTCATAATTGCTAATAATGGTCAGGGTTTCCATGCAGGGAGAAATGTTCAAGGCATCAGCAGGACTGACTCCAACCCCAGCACAGTTCCACTGTGATGTTCCAGCAGGATCTCTGTGGCTTTTCCTGGGAAGCACATGGGGCTGCTGGATGTGGAACCAATGTTGAATGTGAGACAAGCTGCTAATCCTGAGCAACCCCACACACCCCCACTTCACATCCAGCCAGATTGAACCTCCAGTCCTCAGCCTTCTCCATCTGCTCCGTCGATCCCTTTTGACTTATCTCTTTTTTAAAGGCAGCGATTATGCGCAAATCAAATGAGTCTGTTTCTTTAGGTCCATTAATTATTACATTCCATTTACATTTTCTGTTTACTTTTCCCCTTCTCTATGGAAGCTATTGAAGGTCTGACGATTCAGAATGCTCTGGGAACACTATGTGGCTTTCCTTCTTGTTTGCCCATTGTAACGGAGCTCATTTTTCAGTGGAGGTTTCCCATTATTTCCAGGAAAAATGTGGTCAAACCCATGTACTCCCAAACCTTTTGATCTCCTGAATCCTCTTCATATCCCAGATAAAAAAGTCAGTGATTAAGACAGAGTTCCTAAAAGGACACATAGTCAGGTTTCCCTTTGACCAAAATGGTTTCCCAGTGAATCAAACCTTTCTCAGCTCGGGGGGGGCTCGACAATAGACCCTGAAAAGATGGATAGAGCAATTGTCCTGCTTAGTGATCCACGAAAGGAAAGGGGTCCTTAGTGAAGGGAGACCTACACTAAGTCTGACCTGACACTGCAGGAGTAAGACAATGAAAGGTCAAGGAGACTAACGAGAGGAAAAATGCAGACAATGGGTGCCACAGCCAGCACACAGCTCCTGCCATGCAGACTATGGGGCAGCAGCGTTAACTGCCTCAGACATGTGAAGGGCAACTGAAGCGGAAAGAACTTGAAGTTTCCTTCTTAAGAATTGTGGCCCAGCATCTCCAGGATTTACCCAGGCCTCACAGAGAGGTCAAAGTGATGCAGCTAGGCCTGAGGTGAATGAAAAATAAAGATTATCTAATTGGGGAGTAGAAAAATATAGACGTATTTCAGACCGAACAAAAAGGACAACGACTTGACAGTTGGGATCTGCAGCAAGTTCCTAAGGCATTTTGTGGGAGGAACCAGAGAAAGCTTTTGCCTAACTATTTGAAAAAAAGCCCCAACAACTCGATATTGATGTATGTGGGGTTTGCAACCACCGTATTTTTCTTCTGCATGAACAAAAGATTCGTAGTTTACAATATCTGGAGCTCAACAGAATTTCCTTCAAGCACCCAGCAATTGTTTTTTTCTGTGTGTGAAAGAATCCTGGTCCTTGTCATCTGTCTGGAGACAAAAGGAGGAATCTCTGTGGCTTCTGCAGGCATCCCTGTCCTCAAAGGCATCTCCATTATTACTTCTTTGTAGATGGGCCTTGCCCTCCTGAAACAGCCTCTTCCTCCTTAGGTCAGACATACGTACTACTTTTGAATATGCATACCAACAAGACACTCTTTAGTTAACAAATAATATTTACAAAGCTTCATCAGATGACTCAGAAAGAAATACATTTGTCATAATAGCTGAACATTTTTTTCCATTCTAAACCACATTTTTCGTCTTCTCAGCAACCAGATCTTTTGACAGCAGACATGAGCATTGAGGTTTGTCACAGTTATCATTTCTATGGCAGGAACTGTCAAGTGGGATAGACATTTTCTTACCCATAAAAGCCAAATAAAGCAGTATTTTAATATTTGACAGATTCAGGCAAGACAACTTGCTCTTTTTCAGAACCTTGCACAAAAATTGCACTTTCCCAACATTGCTAAAATCAAATATAGCTCTAGAGAGAAGGAATTGGGATGGTAGTGTTGGTAAGAGGATGGCACATGGAAGATAAACAGTACACCTGGTTTTTATTCCCAGGTCAATTGCTGGCTTGTTGTGTGACGCCAGACAAAGCCCTTGAGCTCCTTCTGACTCATCCTACCTGCCTGGAAATTAAATCCAGTTCCTTAAGGAACTTTTTGGATCTTGGGTTAGAGGTACATCAGAGTATTACTTTCACCTATGTATTCTATTCTGTTATCAAAGGAAGTGAAAATTTAAGAAGCATGTGTTGGGTTGAGGAATGGTGTGACTTTCAGCTGGCCTTAGGCAACTAATGAAAATTACAATTGAAGAGTAAAATACTTTTCCTTACTCTGTGATGATGGCTGAATCAACCTCAAATTCTTTTAAAAGCCATCTCAATTGGAAACTATTAGGTAATTTCTTTGGAGAGTGGAGAAGGGGGTAGATGATATTCCTTCTACAATTACTGAGCCTTCTATAAATGAAATGATCTCTTTGCATTCCAGTGATGACCCCAGCCAAGGATGAAAGCTGAGTTTCCCATCTGACCTCTTGCTTTAAGTTTCCACCTGTGTAACTCTACATTGTGGTTATTAACTCTCAAGAGCCTCTAGGTGAGCACAACACTGAGAGAAAATGAAAGATGGAGCTCTCCTTTAAGGAACTTGCAGTTTAAGGAACGTTATTCCGAGAGTTAACTCCATTTGTGCTGGAAGGAATTCCCCTCGAGATCAAATTCCAAAGTGGTGACTGCTTATAAAACCTGTGGGGTTACAAAAGCCCAGACAGGGAGGGAAGCAGGTATTTCTGCTGGGCTGGAGGGGATAATTTACCTGAAGAAAGAGAAACCCCTGAACATATGGTTGGGCCAAGCCAACCTGGTCTTGGGGGGCTCCACAGGGGTTCAGGTGATTCCTTCTGGAGGCTGACCTGGAACAGAGACTAGCCAGAGCAAGAGGATAAAGCAGGGATTTATTAAAAGGCCTCACAGGACCCACCTGGGCAGCACAAGAGCCCATCTGGGCCACCCCCAAGATGCCCCAAAATGGTCACAAAATGGACCCCTGATCACGGGTTCTC
This sequence comes from Thryothorus ludovicianus, assembly GCA_013397245.1. Taxonomy (NCBI): domain Eukaryota; kingdom Metazoa; phylum Chordata; class Aves; order Passeriformes; family Certhiidae; genus Thryothorus; species Thryothorus ludovicianus. The sequence continues at coordinate 125,943 of VZTB01000602.1, read as the reverse complement.
ACAATTTTACAAGTTCTGGTCCGTTGGCATATTGGGGTTAATTGTCCAATTATATCTTCAGATTATGAAGCTCCATCCTCCTTGTTTTTCTCTCTTCAATTTACCCTTGTTTATGCTCTTGGGCCTGGAATTTGTGTCAATTGTCCTTGGTCCCAAGCTAGAGAAGCAATTGTTTTGTCTACCTGCTCCGTGAGGAGAGCCTACCAACACTTACTATGAAACCCAGAAGTACACACTAAAACAGCACAGAATCTGAAAAATATAAAAGCTAAAACTAAAGGCATCACAGGCTGGGCAGAAACAACAACAACTGAACCCTTACCCTGAAGGCAGCACCTGAAGCAGGTGTGAAACCCAAGCAGATCCCTCACAGCAGGCACTGGTGTCAGGATCTCTCCCCAGGCCCTCCACCCTGACCTTGCAGAGCATTTTCCATCAGTTTGTGCTGTTCCATCTGGCCTTTTCCTGATTAACTGCCACACGTACTGCAAATGTGATTCACGCCTCCAAACACGAGGTAGGTGCATGACTAAGATACAATGAATCATATTGTGGAAGTGCTTGTTTTTTTTCCCAGTGACTTTAGCTCAGGTAGAGGAATGAAAACCAGCTGAAGTGTGGTGGAGCTTCTCCCACAGCACATGTCTATTATCTCCATTATTCAAATTACATTTAGACTCCTCACAAGACCTGGAAGGGGATGGTCAATCATCCAGCCCATTCAGGAATCATTCTGCTGGCATTTACAGTGTGTTTTTGTATTTAAAAAAATAAGCATTGTCACACAGGTGCAATTGATCTGTAAAAAAACAAATAAATCTGGGCTCCTTCTCTGTAGCTGATAAGGACCCCTGTGAATTTCCTTTCTGATCATCACAAGTTTTTAATTGAGTTTAATTAGCCATTAAAATAATTTCCTGATGTTTATAGCCTATTTTCCCTCACTGGAACATTTTAAATCAAGGTGTTATCTTTTTCCAAAAGATATGCTCCAAATCAAACAGGGATTGATTCCAGGGGACTCAGGAGGCTGATTCCTCACACCGATCCCTTGCAGCCTTCTCACATCCAAGGAGGTAATGGGAATCACTGTGGTTTTTCCATGCAGGATGCTGGGGTGAAAGAACAGGGTGGGATGAAGTGGGAGGTCCACTGTCCCCAGACTGGCAGGATCACAATTCCTTTAGGGGTTCATGTGTCAAGGAATATTGTCAAACGTTTGCCAGAAGTTCAGAAATCCTTATAATTAATGTACCAGAATTTTCTTTGTTCGTTCAAGGTTCATTTTTCTTATTTCCAGATTCTTCCAAGGCATATCATGCCTGAAATGAAGACCCACTAAATTATTTTTTAGAGGTGAAGAGCTACAATCTTTAATATATTCCAAAAGCTTGGTTTCATTTCTCACCAGGAAAGATATTTGTCTTAACCAAAGTGGAAATTTGCTACATGAAGCAATTGTAACATTTTATCCCAGCTGAATCTGAGGATATTGAACATTTTGCTGTATTCAGTCATAAATTTGGGCCAGACACTGCAATCAGTCTGCTCTAGACTTCTAATGATGTCCGTGTGAGTGCCATATCTAGGTCAGCTGCAAAATTAGGTAATTTTTTACAGGAGATGTGTTCTCTCAGAATATGTTATGATTTGCAGGGCTCCCACGAGGCTGTACCCCAAACATTTAGTGAAGCAATGTGGAAATCTAACTATATTTCCTCCAAAAAGGAGGAAGCAATGGCAGCCACAGAACTGACTTTGCAGTTCTCTTCTGGTGTGTAGGGAAACAAAGAGTGCAAGTTTCCCCTCTAACTGCACACAGCTACAGTAATTGCTTCAATAACCCAATGTTCTCCACCAGCTTTTGGCCAATACCTGGCATTAATAACCCTGTCAGGATTACCCTGATTAATGAAGAATAATTCATGCCAATCAGACAGCCTGTGAGGTGGCCAGTGCCATATTAACCAGCTCAGTTCTTCTCAAATATCTCCCGGCACTGTGGCCCTTTGTGAAAGGACAAGACTAAGCAGGACAGTAAAAATTGCTGTATAAAGGTTAATTACTCACATGCCTGCTCATTCTCACTGTTACCATTTGGTTCTGTTTCATCTCCCTGCTTGAATTTGCTGTTTGCTTTTCTCAGTTCTCAATTTGCCCCTTCACTTGCTGTTTTTTCACCAAGTACAGATCACCTCTCATTGCTGATCTACCACTGCTGCCACCTTACAACTCTTAAGCACCTTCCACTTATTTTTTTGATATTTTTCCTGTGTACTAACACACAAAATGCCTCAATAACCTCTCTGAGTAGGGATGGCTCTGTCTGCCTTTCCATGTAGGTCAGCTCCACTGAGCTGGGTTACAGTTCATGACTTGCCCAAGGTTACACAGGAAATGTGTGGCAGAGCTCAGAATGGAAACCAGATTTCGCGCTCTCCTGCCTTAACAACAAGGTTATCCTTTCTCTTTGTGACGCTTTTGGGCAGTTCGTATGGATCTACACATATGTTTCAAATGAGTTAAATTTCCATGAACTTGGGGCTTCGAACAAAAGTGGGTGGATGAACGACAAAGGGCTAAATTATCGGAAAATGGCAAGAGCCGCTCGGAAATTTGCATATCTGGTCACAGTCGTTGTGCACATAAATAACTAATTGATTACATGCATAATCGTAGGAACGGCGCGTGCAATTTTCTGAAAATTTTGACCCAAACTCACAGAAGGGTAACTGGAGAAAAGAAGTTAAAAGTTTAATTTGATTCACATGCCTGGTGAGCAAGGACTTCAGCCACAGAGGATACTGTAGCTGGGCTGAGGTGTGGTGTGTGCAGCTCACAGACTTTGCTGAGCACATGGTCACCTCACCCTGACAGACTACCATAAAATGTGTTTTAATTTGCATTTTCCTTCACTGAACTAAATAGTGACTTGCCTCTCATTTTAAGAAAACAGATGGGTACATTCCCCGCTCTCTTTTGTGTGATTTGTTCATCTTGTCTTTTTAAAGCAAACACTATTAGGAAATTAGGGGATTTTTAAGGCTCTTCCCATTTGCCAGTTGCTTGAAAACTGAACCCCAGGATTAAAACTGAACCCCTTGGTGATTAGAACTTCATCAAGTAAAAGTGCTAAGAGATGAGATGCTGAGCAGTGGCACAAAGTGACATCCGCAATGTGAGCATCCCCTGAAGAACTCTGCACACAACTCCACATTCTGCTTGCCAAAATAAAACTGTATGAAAATTTGCATTTAGAAAACTCCAGTGATTCCTGTCTGAGGGACAGTTTCACAGGCAGCTCTTCCCCAAGCTAGAGGGTAAACAGGGCAACTGCCAAATACACAGCTGTTGTAAATCAGGAAATTATGTGTGTGTCCCAAACCTGGTGCTTTACATCCAGGGAGGATCTGGCCTGTAGCTTCCAAGGTGGCAAGAGACCATGTTTTCATTTGCAGCATCCCTGAGACAGATAGAAGTGCCTTTAAGCCAGAAGGTCTTCAGTGCTGGGTTTGTGTTTTTTTGCTTCATTGACCCCATTCCTCGCTGATTTGATAATGAGAGAAAAATGTGCTGTTAACAGCTCCGGAGCAACGTGCTGCAAATTTAGGGAAATGAAAAATCTTTAACAAGAATTGAAAGGAAATCATTGATCTATGGCAGGAGCTTCAGCTAACCGTGGATTAATTAAAAAGCAATGCAAAGAGATGAGCATGGGTCAAGAAATGAGCAAAGATTGAATTTTGCCAGGAGCGGGAGAGTGAGCGGGCTCAGGCATGAGGGTGGAGTGATAACAACACCTGGCCATCTGCAGAGAGGGTGGAAAAAATCCTGTTGGCAAACACTGAGATGTTACAAGTGAAATGCAACCAGCAAAGTGCCAGCAGCTGCTCTGGAGATGCTGCTCATCTGAGGGAAACACAGACATTCTCTTATATCATCCCCAGAGATGTGTTTTTGTCCTATTTATAGGGTTAAGGTAATCAGGCAGCGCTCTGCAGCCAACATATTTTGGGAGATATAACAGATATCTCCTGGCACATGGTAGGAGAGCACAGAGGCAGGGATCTGTCTCCAGCTCCAGCAATGGGAGCAGCAAGGAAAGGGCAGCTCATGGCAATCCCAGGCACCCACAGCAGTGTTGAGTGGCAGGGTGTGTTCATGCACACACGCAGCTCCGAGTGGGATAGGTAAGGAGCAAGGAGGTGTGGACCACGCATCCCCACTCCAGGGAATGAAAATGTTACCATTTTTGAAAACCTGAGTTTGTTGTCATGTTACAGTGATGGTGGTTTCACTTTGTGGACTAAATATAGGCTTTCTTAATTACCCAATCCATTTAATTTGTGAAGTGGAGGATTTTATGAAGGCAGATATTGTGGCTGTGCTGGTGAGGCAGTAATAATTCAGAGCCATAGTTATGAAGTGCTGTTTAGTAGTGGTGGGTTTAGACTTTTGGTTATTGGGCGTATTTATTTTTCTTTATGGTTTTGTAATTATTTATATTGGTAACAGGGACTTTGTGAACACAACTCCATCGTTGTGTTCACATGAAAGAACAATATTGTTTGCAGAACAATTATTTGGAAATTTTTTTTCCTCTAAGCTACCTTGTCATTCAAACATAAACACATAGGCTGATTGTAATAGGAAAACAGGGAATTACAATTATTAACTAAGGACAAGGAGTTGTATTTTACAGAGGGGAAAGAGAGACAGTGTGTTGCAGCTGTTCACCCAGATGTTCATGCACTGTCATCCTCATTTCTCCAGTAGAAATCTGTCATCCTAAGTCCCTCAGCAAGTCCGTCAAAAAAAGTAATTCTTTAATTTTCACCCCTTTGCACCCTGTTAACTTATCCCCATGCCAGCTCCCAGCAGCTCCCAGTAGCAGGTACAAACTTTGTAGAGAAATGCCAGGATAAACAACTAGGGGCAAGAGATCAAAATCTCCTAAAAGGTGTAGAAGCACAAGTCCCGGTGAAAATCACTGGGATTCAAAACATCATCCATGAAATGCCATGGAGAGGTCCAACTCTGGATCCCCAAAAGAGGGACATTTTTATAGGAGCAGCACATTCCTGGGGGGGGAACAGTCCTGCCCTGTGGCTCCTCTGCTTCCATGAAAGAGAATTAACTTCCAGAAAGTTCAGGTTTCCCTTTGCCAGGCCCTGCTGCAGACCCTCTCCTTGGTGTCCTTAAAAATATCTTCCTTTAGCCATTAGACTTTTGGAATGATGAGGAATTGCAATGGCACTTCCACCAGCATCAAACTTCAGTGCTCTTCCTGCCCCACAATCCACAATCATAAAGAACCAGGATTTGGGTTCTCAGAGACCGTTTTGGAGAGTATCATAATGGTGGGAATTGAGGAAAAAAAAATTTTTGTGATCAGTTTAACTCAGCTAGCAAAAAATAAAATATAATCACTCACTGAATTTTCTTCTTCAGTGGAGGATCCCAGCAGTGGAAAAAAGGCACTTCTGGAAGCAGTGGAGGGAAGTTTATGCAGATGATATGAGAGAACTGGCATTGTGCTTGGAGATGTGGTGGGCCAGAGAAAAAGCTGCCCTAAATAGAAGGGACAAGATGCTGGGTTTAATTTAGAAATGCTATTGGCATTTTTGTTACTGGAATGAAGGGAGCCATGAGTCTGCAAATGAAACAGCCCAAACCCTTCGCCACAACCATGGAGTGTAGCAAAAGCACAGCAGTTTGGCTTTTGCAGGCTTTGATATTTTTTTCCTTTGTCTTGCCAGCTTCTGGAGTGCTCTCTCACCTATTTAGTTGCTTAAAGATAGCTTTCAAAGTACAAAATGTCAGCCTGGGCTGACTCTGCAAAGATTTTACCAAAATTCCAGCCATTCCTTTGGTTTAGCAACTGTAAAGCTCTTGCAACTGTTATCATTTGTGGTGGTCACAAGGAAGTGACATTGTCCAATAAAATCCCCACCACAAGTCAAGCTACTTAGCAAGGACATAATTTAGACCTTGGTTTGACAGCTTTTTTTCTACTCCATGTGAACATGACCGAGTTCAGTTGGTTTTTAGATGCATTTGGGGCTGTTTGAGGTTTTCTAACAGAGAAAGTGGTCCCCAATATGCCATCCTTCTCCTTGCTTATGAAAATACACTCCCATAAAACTACTGGAAGAACAAAGAAATATGGTTAGTGACTCCTTGATAAAACTGGATTAAGATTTTGTTTTATTTATGTTAGCAATAATCATTGTGGTTTAGTGGCATTTGAAACAGCTGGAACCTTCTGTTTCAGCTGGTGTTTTGATATGTCATTTTTGCTTGGACTTTGGTCCTGATTTTCTGGTCTATGTGAAACAGGAAAACCATTTAAGTATCTCAGAGGAGTGCTTTTAATTTAGGAATTTAGGGTATTATCAAGGGTGGTTATTTTAATCCCTGCCACTCAGTCACTAAGGGCTAGGTCAGAAAGCACATTTAGGAATAGAAATTGGTATAGAAGTCAAATTCAGGTACTATTCCTGTAAACTCAAACTAAAGCCTGAAAACCTTGTTTGAAGTCTCTGCATTTTGAAGTCCTGCACATGCCCAAAGGCACCTGAAGGTTGATAAAATTTTCTGAGTAGGTCATGTGTATGTTCAGATCCTCCCTCAGGGGAGGAATCCAGCTGGGAAAAAAATCCTCCCTCCCAATGCCACTGTCATCTGAGTTTGCTGCGAAGGGCTGAGTGAATCCCTGCATGTGCAAAACTGAAAAACGTGTAAATGGAGCATCCTTAGCTCCAGTAAATTGGAGCTGCTGTAGAGTAGCCGGAGGAGTGTTGGGAGGGCTGCAGGATCTGCAGTGGCCGATTAGTTTAACTCTCCTGGGTGTGTTACAAACCCAAGCAGCAGATTAGATGTCAAGTTTATTGTGGGATAAGTTCCCAAACTTTTCACAATACTGCTTATCTTCGGAAAGCACCTGCCCCCTGGGCAGGGCTTCCAGGGTAATTTGAGTGTGAAAGGAAAACAGAAGAAGCTGTGGTGAGAATGAGCAACTGCCCAAACTAACCCTGTCTTGGCCTCCAGGTTGCAGAGCCCAGAAAACTGCAGATTTCATAACTGAGGGTAAAATTGTTGAGGTTAAAATCTCTGGAGGTTGTTTTGTGGGACAAAATTTCCTCTGAATCTCCATAGGATCTGAGAAACTCTGAAAAGAGACTTAGGAGAAAAGCAAGTATGACCTTATCTGGTGCTGTGCAGCAAAATAATGGTCTCAGTCTGCGATTTCAAAGTTATATTATCTGGGAAAATGGGCTTGAAGGGTGCAAGCAGTAGTAGGAGATGCTATGCATGTTGTATAATAAATGCAGAGTTTAATATTAGTCATATTTTGTTTTCATTTTGTTCTGTGTCTCTGCAATATGCTCTTCCCACACTTTCTGTAAAAGGACTATCAGAGGAAGAGACTGAAATCTCATCTCCGTTGCTTGTGAAGGATGTGGGACATCCAATAATCCAAATAAATAATAATTTCAATTAAAAATCAAAAATATAAACGATAACGATAGCAACAACAATAATGATGTTTGGGACATTCAAAAGCAATAAGATCTTAGCCCTACAAGGAAGCAGGTTGGGATTCAAGAATATGTAGAGGTTTCCATCGAGAAATATGTGTTGAAACATGCAAAAAGCTCTATGACTAGAAAGAAATACATTGTCCTTTGGTTATTACAAAGGATTTGCATGAAACATTAAGAGGCTCAGCCCTGACCAGGCAGAGGCAAGGCTGGCAGAGAGGGCAGCAACCAAAAGGAAGTGCAGATAATGTCTCTCACCGCTGATACCTGCGGCTGTGGAGAGAGTTAATAGATAACGCCTGCGGAGATAAGTTCTCCCAAACCAACAGAATTCCTTCCCTTCGTGCCCTGCAAATGGTTTCCTTTGTCGGGGTCCTTCCAGCAGATCCTGCAGCATCCGTGCTCGGCAGGGGAGGTGGATCCCCTCCTGGACGCATTTCAGGGCTGCCTGGGGGCTCTGCTCTCCCTCCCAGCCCATAACCCCAGCATGGGGCTTGGATCCTGGAGGTGCTGCTGTCTTTGGGATGCAAAGTGGGCAACTGTTGTGCCCAAGACTTTGCCACCTTGAGATCTGGCTGCAGTGAGGCACTGCAGGGCAGGGCAGAGCATGCAGAATGCACTGGGCAGTGCAGATGGGAGAATGGCTCCAGCACTCTCTTTTCATGTTGGGAGCCTTAGGTCCGGTGGTAATTTATGCCTGTCTATCCCCAAATGCAGATAATGAACATGTGTTACATTTGCTGTGTGAATGCTGAGCTGTTAAAGAACAGCAGGCTGTAATAAAACTCTAGGAAAAGCCATATCCTGCTGTCATTTCATAATGGACATGAGGTTTGACCGTAGCACAATGTGGGAAGTGTGGCAACTTTTGCACAGGACTAGCTTGGAGGCACTTTTTGGATAATGCACTGAACATCTTCAGAAAGTGAAGCTAATGAGAAAATGCTCTAACCAAACCCCCGTGAGATCCAGATTTTTCCTTCTCAGGGAATGTCCTATGGTTAAGTTTTATGAAAGCAATAAAACAATCCAGAAAGCTATTACAAAGCATGATTATGAATACAGTAATTGTTGGTCAATCAAGTGATTTGTTTGAATAAAAGCAAAATATTTAATTTTGATGTCAACTTGAAATAGTATGGAAAATAGGGGGAAATGTTTTGAATACAAAACTGAAAATGTTGTTTTGAAAATGAAAACGCAGTAACATTCAATTTTCAGCAAGCCAATTCTTCTGCTTTCCTCTTCAAAAGGCACATTAGTCAAGCTCATCACTGTTAGGCAGATGTTTTGTTTTCTTGAACTGGCAGTTTCTGATAGTTTAAGTGTATCTGACTTGTATGTAAAATACCAAAAGATATGTTGAAAATATGATGTAATCCCGAGGAGTCAAAAGTGTTGCTGAGAAACCTATGATGCCCAAAAATATCAGCTACAAGTGAAGGTTTGATATTTTTTTTTTCCCTCAGGCAGAAATATGTGTATGAATGAAATTACAATAAGGAACTGAAAAGGATTAAACAATTGTACTGATTTTCCCCTGGGTCTAGAACTTCTGTTTATCAGATGGTATTTTCTTACTCAAGTGGAACAAGCCAGAATACTGTGTCGCTTTTATTTTCACAGGCTAAGTCTAAGAGAAGCCCTACAATATTTTCTGGCCGACCTAAATGGTATCCTAGAGGGGCAGGCACTTGTTGGTGAGGTAAATACTGTTTTCTGCTCAAGTCCAGCTGCAGCTGTTTGGGTTTTTAGCCATTGATTTGCATGGCAGCCTCGTGTAGCACTGCTCCCTAGCGCTTGGCAGCCAGAGAGAAATCAGTCCCGATGACACCTGTGGGAAGCTGCTCTTCTTGGGGCAGCAATTAAGCTCCACGGTAGCTTTTGGGAATCAATGGGAATTAAATGCAGATAACAGGCATTAATGGAGCATTTATTGGAAATAATTTAAATGATGTTTAGTGGTGACTTAGTTAATGGAAATTAACGACTAACTAGGGTTTGGGTATAGGCAGAACTGCTGGAATGCGGCATAAGTCAATACAGGCAGTTCCAAATGGCAGAGATAAGGAAGTGCTTATTGATATTAGTGATCTTCAATATTTTCCATTGGAACTACAATCTGATTCAGGCCACGTTGCTGTGGACTTCACCCAGAGCACAGGGGAAACAAATTATTAATGGTATTGTAAATGCAAAGTGTCACTAATCTAGTAACTTGCTATGCTGGGTATTGAAATAATTAATGCAGTAGATAATTCTCAATTATAGTCTTGTATTTACAGACAAACCGAAACTGAGGCTGGTATTTATTAAAAGAGGTGCCATATTGCAGACTTTTCTAACCCTGTAACTATATTGTTCTTGAATTTCATACGGTGTAGCTTAGATTTTTACATCTGATTTGAATTACTAGAATGTCTTAAAGATCTCTGTTCCAACCAGATGTGAGAAATGGCTTTGGTTTGGAAAGTTTCAAGGAAGGACCACCAAATAATGAGGGAAAAAACAACTCTCTATTATTTTCCCCCTACACCTCAGTGGAAAATACAAAAAAAATAGTATCCCAATTTATTAATATGACTTGGGATCCTGTCAGGAAAATGTTCCTTACCTGCAAAGTTTCTTTATCTTTCTTTCCAGCCCAAAATTTTATACTGGACTTGATAAACCTCTGTAACTGAGAGAATTAAGCATTTCTACACAAAGTAATACTATTTACTGTACTTTATGCAAGTTCTGTCACACAGCCAACACTTTAACTAGGCAGAATTTCTCTAGTTAAGCACTGTTGGCTTCACAGCAATAATTGGCTGTACTGAGAAAATACACATAGCCAGCTAACTGCACTAAAGCCACAGAGTTTTTTCTCTTTTTCTTGCCATTAAACTTCTAGATATTTTTAAAACTTAGTTATTAAAAAAAATGAAACCAACAATCTAAAGTATTTGATTTAATACAAAGACATTACCTCTTTAACAGGAAGGTTTGTATATAGTTTCCAGATAGAAATCAGATCATGTGCTACTTCTGCACCACATTTTGTTTTGTTGTCTCTACTTGGGGGAAGTTCTTTATCTCTCAGAATCGATTTTCTTTTGCAAAGTTATGTGAAAAAGATTAGAGACATTCTGGTTTCCGAAATTTTCTGCAACATGTATTGAAAACCCTCCATTCCTGTGAAATTCCCCTTGGTGAACTCGGAATGACTCCTAGAAACTGACCACAAAAAGAGTGTGAGTAAAGCAAAGAGAAATGATCTACAGAGGGTAACTAAAAGTTGGAAATTTCTTTGGAAATACTTCCAGATCCCCGTTGAACATTTCACTGAAAGAATTACCTGGTTTGTTATGCCGTATACAATGTTTAATAATGGCATGAATTTCAAGCTAGAGGTAAAAACAAAGGAGCTGTAATAAGCAGGTTACTATTACCTCACAAAGATACCATCTGTGCTTCCCTGAGAGGAGTCCAAGGAGTACAGAGACCATGTTTCAAATACTGAAAATGGCTGGAGAATATAATTGACTTTATTACATTTTGTTATACTCGGTGATTTGTTCCAGGATTTACAGTCCTGACCTTGATGTGCCATAAACAGAGCGTTCATTTAAAAGGGATTAGGGCTGGTTATGTGTGATAATCCACCTTAACACAAATGCTGTCTTTTGAAGATGCCAACTTATGGAGCACCTCTTGCCATTCCATTGCCAATGGCTACCACACTGCTTTGGAGAACTCCTCCTGCTCCCAGGGAAAACAGAACATCCTATGGATGAGTCTTCCCCTGTACAAACCCCTGTTTCATGAAGGCCATCCACAGCAGCATTATTTGGGATTGATAGATGTGACAGTGCTTTCTGCATTACTGAAGTTCCTGGGGCAAAGCATGGGTAAAGAGACCCCCCCAAGGGTGATTCAGCCACCCTGAATTCCACAGACTCACAAAGACAGAGCTTTGGCTTGTGATTTGGGTAAGGTCCAGCCCAGAACTGTGGGCTGACCCAGCTTCACACCGAGTGTGGCTTCCCTGGCTCCCAAACTGGTGCTCAGGCCAGGTCAGCTCAGGACTAAAAAAGCTGGAACTGGCTGTACATCTGTAGGGTCCCCCAATGTCTAAAGCACGAACCATAAGGGCAACAAAATACCAAGAATTAAACTTTTTTGCCTACACACAGCTCTCAAATGAACCCAGATGCTGCATCCCCGTTCTGATTGTTGCTCATCTGCAGCAGGAAATTTGGGGAAAGGTGGCCATTTCTCTGCAAATTCCTTCCCACACACCACACACACACACACACACACACAGAGGGGGTTGTGAAATTGCACCTTTGCCGAGGGTTTTGTTAAAGGCTGGGTTAAGCCCTGTTGAAAACGGGGGTAGGTTTAACCACCGCCCTTCTCTTCAGCGCTGGAGGAGACAGTTCAGCACATGTTCCTGCCCAAAACAAAGGCATATGTAAGGTTGCCCAGGAATTCCAAGGATCTGGGTGGGGAGCCTTGCAGAGTTTGTTTTGGGCAGGGATGCCTGTGGAAAAAAGACAGAGCATGCTGAGCAGCAGAGATGGGGCTCGGAACGGGCCGGGAGGAAGGTGGGCAGCCTGCAGGAGAGAGGAATTCCAGTGCCCGAGGTTTCCCGGGGAGCAGGACCAAGGAAACCTTCTCCCCTTCCATGAGAGAGGAAAAGTGATTTAGCAGTGCTTCAAAAGTGCACAACGGTGTATTCAGGCCTGCTCAAAGTTGTACATGATTGTAATCGTGTCAATTAACAAAAAATGGAATAAGCATGCAAGAGAGTGGAATCAAGAGATTTGCTTGCCTTGAATCCCTTGTCTCTACCTCCAACCATTACAGAATTGTGAAAGTCTGGTGATTTTTTAGGCCAAAAATGAGACAGTTTAAGGAAGCCCTTAGAGGTCCATTTTTCTATTAATTGAAAGTCACAGTCTGAACAAGATTATTTGAAAATTCCCAGATAATTCAGCCTCTACCATGTAGAATATGAACAGTGAATTTGGTAGATTCTGTATACAGCTGGAACAAATGGTCTGAGACCTTCTTTAGTTAATAAATGTAAGTGAAATATTTGAACAATCTGATAACAAACACTGAGACAGGCCTCAGACTGCTTATTCAAATCACAGTTGTAACAAGAGCTCAGGAAGTTTTACCTGTGGTAGGACTGCAGATGTGGTTACTCTGAGATTTTGGTCGGATTTTCAAACTCATAGAACTGTACTTTATTTCTGTATATTTCAGCTGGGGCCAGCATCCTTATAATTGCAGAAATGGGGATTTACAGCCTTTTATTCCCTCTAGCATTCACCTTGAAGGCCATGGGGCCCTCGCTTCTAGACTTGTTGATATAAAGATAATCATCTTTGAAGTGAACTTCCTAGGAACCAAGTCCTCCTCCAGCTGGAGGCAATGGAAATGCTGTTGCTGACTTCACTGGCAGTAAATCTCAGTTCTATCATTTTTTATGACACCTCTTCTTGCAACAGATTGATTCATTTACTGCGGCATTCGCTATTAATTGCCTGCATTTTTTTTCTCAAGTTATTAAATGCAATTTGTAACGTATTTCTCATTTTTTAACAGGAAAAAATGGCAACTTGTGGAAAGGAAGGATGTCTATGCTGAGCAAATCTCTTAAATATTTAACTTATCTCATTTGTCTTCCTTTTCATTATCCATCCATTTAAGACAAAGGTGTTTATGATGTGAGGTTTGGCAAATAGCTCATAAAAAGTAAATCTTATTTTCTTGTGATGCAGAGAGAGAGGAGGGAGAAACCCCATAATTTCAGCAATTCGTTTTTCTTTTTCACACTAAGTTACAACTCAGGCTGAGTTGAAATGACATATACCAATCCCAAGAATCAAGATTATCAGTGGAAATGCCAAGTGACTCATCAGAACAGCACTGTTAGTGGCCCGACTCTTTTGACTGGAGCAAATCCTAGGGGTTTTTGCTCTCAAATCAAGCATTATGCTAACACTTCTCTAGCCTCACATCATTTATATGAAAGCAACTCTTTCCCTGATTCACAGCCATCCACACTTGTGAGACCCTGGGTATCAGTCCTCAAGGTGTGGGTGCTGATGTGGGATGAGGATGCTCAGCCCTTCTCTAAGCCAGGACAAATGGACATGGTGAAGGTGGTGGCAAAGGGCTGTTATAAATGCACTTTGGGGCTCTGGTGTTGCAATCCAGGGCTGCCCACATGTTGTTTTTGTGGCTCAGTTCTTCACAGAGAACCGCTGCTGATTCTGTCATTTGTTGATGTTTCCGTGCTGATCTTTCCGTATTTTTTTCACTTGATAATTCTTGACCGAGGCAAGAATTCTGCTTTCAGCAGACCAGGATAAAGCACTGACCTCCACAGCACTGAATGTTTGTCCTCTCTCCATTCCTCATCCACCAAATTCCACCTGGTGTGTGGCACTCACCAGATACGGGGAATGGAGCTCTCCTCACCTAATGTGGAGCAAGATACACTCTGAGCTGGGCCACTCCCATTCCCTATGGAGATAATGGGAAGAAACAGAAGCCTGTAGGCTGTGATTCACCTTGCCTCTCTCAGACAGCTGAGAGAACTGAGAGCAAACAGTGTCTCACACTGTGGTGACCAGTTCAGACACTTGTTTGCACTGTGGATCTCCTGCTCAGCTGAACCCCACACCTGCTTTTCTTAATATGACCTTAAGTACAATGTAACTCCACCTCAAGCCATTTTTTATTTGTGATTTGTACAAATTTCCAAACCTTTTCTCTGCTTGCCTTGAAGGCATTTTGATAAACAGGCGCATCACAGGATTTCAGAAAATAACTGAAGTCACTGAGGACAAAGCAACATTCGCCACACACTAAAAGCTGTCCCTGTGGCTCTCACTGAAATGAATATTTTAGTATCAGCAGGAAGGAGTGTTCCACAGCTGGGATCTGGTAAGGTGGTTACAATCTTCTGCATGGGCTCACTCATGATACAGAAGGATTCTTTTGCAGATAAAATGTTGTCATGCTTCTCACAGAAACCAAGGAAGTTCTTTTGCTACGAGATGTTAAGCATCATGTTTGGTACTGCTGCCTTAAGTGGTCTAGGCTTCCTTTAAAAATTTAGATGAGAAATTAGTTTCTTTGATCCTGTCTAAGAAACCACAGAGCCTCCTGTATTGAATCCTGTCCTTCAAACTGTTTTTTATTTAAAAACCTTGTTTATCCATAATATCTGCCAGTGATTTTAAAGTAGATTGCCTCACAGTTCTGAAAGGTAACAGAGCAAGATGTCACTCAGTAGGGTTGGCATAATCCAGATTCCCTTTAACTGCTTTAGTTTGCTAACTGGGCTGCCCAAAATTCCGGTGAGTACCCAAATCCAAACTTTGCAGACACAAACTTTTACCACCGACCAAATAAATCTCTCATTTCAACTACAGAAAAATCTAACTTTCCATCTGAATTTTGGAGTCTGGGTTTCCTTCTGCTTCCTGCCTAAGAGCATCGTTACAGCAACGCCTTGCAGAGTTCCTGTCTAATTGAACCACTAGTGGCATGCATATGTGCTAAATAAAGGAATGTCATAAAAAATTTATGAGTGACTTACACTTTGAAGCAATAAAGTGTTAAAGAGTTAAAAAGAGATTTTTTTTTTCTTCCCCCCGACCCAGGTCCTTCAGACCAGGAATTGTTTGCAACGCATAGAGCTCATTTGGGATCTGACCACTGTTATTATTATTCTCTTTTGCAGTGTACTATGCACACATCTTTTTCAATTTCCATGAATACTGACAAAGATCTATGCAGTGAAGTGATGTGAAACTCTCTCAGCGATTTTCAAACTATGCAACCCATAAATCATTCACCTTAACCTGGGCCCAGATTTGCATGAAACTGGGGGTCGATTGTCTCAAAAAGTTAATCCACCCAAAAGTCCAACCAATCCCGGCTGGGTGTGAAGCACAGACCAAAGCTACAAAGGTAGGTTTTGGATGGCTCCAGGGTTTGTAATGGATGCTTTGCACAGCTGTAATGATGAGTGGGTGAGGAGAGTTAAGAATTAATCAAGTGTGGGTGGTGGAAATATTTGCCGGGCATGTCACAGCCAGGGGAGGAAGCGCAGGGGCCTCCCGGCCTCAGTGGTGGGAAAGACGTCAAGGTTCCCTGGACATGGGCCCTGCTTATTTATTTATTTCAGCTCTGACATATTCCCTTTAGGAGAGCAAAAAATGTGAAATCGATACCGTGTCTTTTGAAAGCAGGGAGCTGATTGTGGCCGAGCAGCAGAGCTCTCTTATAATCTGCTTCCAAATGTGTGGGTGCCTCTTGGGTTTCCTCAGCTATTTTATGGCCCATTTTCAAAGATTTTTGTAAAACCAGGCCAACAGTGTCTGCATCCCCTACCACATCAGTGAAAAGTTGGACCGTATTTCAGAGCCATGTAAATTCCTCCTATAAGAAACATTTACATTTTTACAGAGTGTAAATTTAGCAGACCACGGGCTGAATTCCTCCCTCGTCACATTGCAGTTGCCACGGGGATGGGTTGACTAGTAGTTTACCACAAGTGAGCAGAAAAAAAGAGAAACACGTGTACCTGAGCATTACAAAGGTTTCTTCCAGGATTGCCGTGACTTGTTCAGATAGTTGATAAGATAATTAGTTCTTACCGTTCCTGTATTTTCATGAGAACTTACCTATGAGTAAACAAAACCCCAAGCCTAGTTTGTGTTTCTTTATTGCATTATTATATGACTCTGTAAGTGCAATAAAGCAATCTTCTGACTTCTTGACTCTTTGTGGTTGCTGTTCCTAGACAGGTTTCTTGCACACACGAAACATGTCCACCAGCTTTCATATCTAAGATCCTAGCGGCTTAAACACAGTCCAATTCTTTATTGGCAACACATTTTTACAGTTAAGGCTTGATTGAGCTGCGAAATATTAGAAATGTGTTGACTAACACATTGTTAAAAATACAAGATGTGTAATGTTGGAGTAATGCTGGATGTTCGTGGTTCAGGTTGAATGGCTGTTCACGGTCCAGAGTCGCAACCACAGCTGACAAAGCAGTTCAAAAGATGTTGCCTAATAACTAAATTGCTCAGAATAGTGACTAAAATGGTGGCTTCACTGAAGTCTGTGTCAAACTCCATTGGTTTTGTAGGAGTGGAACACTCCCTTTCACACAGAACAATGTACTCATTCAATAAGTAGGTTTTCCAAAGTGTTACGATGGGGTTTTTTTCAGCCAAGTATCTAAAAAGACAAAAAAAACCCTCAAAAAATCTTTAAACCAGGGCAAGAGTTAGTGACACTGCAAACTGTCATGTTGGAGGCTCTAAGGAGAGCAGTGAAAATTTAGAGCCTGGCCAACATTTCATTCTTTTGCCCTAAAAGACTCACCCAGCAAGAATCTGTAAGTGACACTCAACAGAGAAAGCGTTTTCTGAACAGCTGATGTGAAACTTGAAAAGAGGCAATGTAACAAATGTAATGCGGGGGGGAAGTGCTTTCATTCCAGCTCAGGAACATCTGGTTTATTGCAACAATAACTACTGTAATTATATCACTGCTGGAAAAGCTGCTCTAGGTTAGGTTAAGTTTGTGGTTTCTATAATAAACACTGCTTTGGAGGAGTGGGGGTTTCAGTATTTCAGCCATGTCAGATCATGCTGAACTGAGCTGTGATTTGAGGCAAAAATAACAAAATATAGAAAACATAAAAGCATTATTTCTAACCATATATTTCTTGAGATATACATCCTCATAATGGTGAGTGGAGAGTATGCCAGAGAGGTAAATTTCTGGATGACTGACCATATTTCACTGATAAAAACGAAAAAAGTAATCTTTTGGTCAGTTGGAGACAGGCTTATTAATACCCATCATAGTACACATTGTTGAAATAAATGCACAATGATCCCAAAAAAGACAGTATTCTCACTTTACTTGCAGGAAAAATTAAGGAACTTAGGTCAGACAGCAAATTGATGGCAGAGGGTCTCCTATGAAAAATAGAATGGATATTTCCAGGGATGTGCCTGTGTGATAGGCCACTGTGTTACTTCCCTAGCTATTAAAAATGAAGTGTTTCAACTCCAGTACAGATTTTCCATCCAACGGAAAATTGGAATCTACACGAGACTCACTCCAGTAGGGTGGATACAGGTGGATCTGCAGTGGGCTGCATGTTGCACAAGAAGGGTTTCTCAAAAACTGCCATATATAAACAAAGCATTTTTTATTCTACCCTTACAGCATACTGAATCTAGAATCTGTGACAAGTATTCTGTACATCAAGAAAATTTTATTGTATTGCTGGTGTATGAAAAAAGAACAGCTAAACATGCTGGTAAGGAGAAATAGAAATGTCACTCCACATAGATGAATTCCCATTCAAGTGCTTTGCGAGTATAGAAAGATGTATAGATCCAAAACTTTGTTCTAGATCTCAAAAAGGTGAGAATTTAACAATGATGGAAAAGTAGATATTTTATTAATGCAGTTTGCTTCTGTACCCCATGTCATGACTCAAGTGTTTGTTGCCGTGTGTTCAGGCTCACAAATCAGATCAAATAGAATTTGTGAGTTCTGTGTGTGCAGGAATTTAACAACTGGACCCAGTATTCCTGCATGCTCACCCTAGCAAAATCTCACCTGAGCAAGAATCAACTCATTCTGCACATGCAGATGTGGGTTTGTGTGTGCAGACTTTTGTTTTCTACATGCAGATTTAACACTACCTTTAGTTTTACCTCCTGCAGCTGAAATTATTTCTACCAGCTCAGTGTTTGGAATTGAAATGATTCCTTTCTTTCAATACAGACAGAAATAGAATAATACCAGAATTTTACGGTCTTTTTTTGTGGTGTTTCTTTTCCTACCAGAAAATTTCAAATTAGTGGAGGGTAAATCACATCACATAAATGGTCACTAAACCTTGTTGAAGGCAGACCAGTAAAAACATACTATAACTTTGAAAAGAACAAAGTTATTTTAAAACGCTAAAAAAAGAGAGTAGATTTATTGTTATATAGGATTAGCTCTATGTGAATACTCCAAGATATTAAGGGTCTAATGGTCATTAAATTGATCAGTCATACACATAGATTTTATTTCATAATGTTCTTTTTTATATATTTCATATTCTTTCTTTATATCATTAATGTATATCCATATATAGACTTTTTCTATATCTATATATGCATATATGCTTTTTTTTTTTGAGGAGGAGAGAGGATGTGAATCAAGAGTAACCCAACTTTCTCTATTTTCATGCAAATCTTGTTAAAAATAAACTGTCATGAGCTATAAAAAGAAAATTATGTCTGGGTTGAAAGTTCTTTATTTCTCACCTGTCTGTCATCTTGCCACCAGTTTTAGAAGCTTGACAAGTAGGCTGTTGAAATTCTTATAATAAATAAACAAACAAATAAATAAATGTAGGTGATTCTATCATGGATACTATTATAAATGCTCCTAGCTTTACTTCACAGTCTTTGACTACAGGCATTGCCAATATTAGCTTGATTTGCTGTGATTTAGTTGCAAAAATGGTTAAATCTCAGAATTAAAAATGCAGGACAATATCATCAAGTGATGTCAGCTCTCACTCCCCTGTATCAAGAGAACTACAGAGGAATTTACCTGAGCTGGAGTGTGGAAGAGTTTGTTTTCCAGCTATGCAGAAAATCCCAGTGGTCTGATGATGAAAGGAATGAGGGGTGAGCCTGAGGCTTGCTCTGCACTCATGCTAATCCCAACCCTTGTCCTTCAGACAGGAAAAATCAAAAGAAAATTGTTTGCAAGATGCTGGCAGCAGTACTGGGCATGCCTTAACCACACCAGCTTTCAAATACCACCTAGGACTGAGATGAACCCTTCACCTTTCCTTTTTTGGATGCTGAAAAACCCCTGCATCTCTGCTCCTGCCTTCTGAGGCACTGGATCTTGGAAGACACTGAATATAACCTGGCTGATGCTAAGTATCCTTAGATGCCTTTCTTGTCAATTGTGCCTTCCAGCACCAGGCACCCATTCAAAAAAAGGAAGTCTAATTATTGCAGGCTTTATTTTATGTGTTGTCAGGAATTCTGGTGGTACTTAGGATTTTAGTCCTGTAAAGTTGTGGCCTTCCCTTCTACTCCAACCTTGGCTGTTACATTTAATCTGTATATTTCATGATTCCCTATACCAAAAAGCAAAAGGAAATTTTTTGTTGTTGTTGTTTGAACAGTAAATCCAAAAAATGAAAAATTTCAAAAAGTGGATTGAAACATGATTAAAAAAAACAGCCCTGAAGATATAATTTCCACTTCTCTGGGTTTTTCTCTGTTTTTGCAGTGATTAGTCCATCTAGACAGCAGAAAAATTTGGAGATGTTCCCCCTGAGCTCTAAGAGCTTATTTGTTTCAGGACTTTTCTGTTAATGTTGATATCAAATGGAAAGCTCTCTTCTCTGAGAACAAACAATACAAAACAACCTAAAAGAGAGTTTTCAGGTGAAGCAGAGCAGAAATCTGGGCTATTTTCTGTGCCATTATAAAGCTAAACTGCTGTAGGTTTTCCACCACCCATGAGAGAAGTAAGAATGAGAACAATAATGTGAGCACACAGAAGGTAAAAAAAAAAAAAGAAAAAAAAATTTTTATTTTCATTACTAAAAAGATCTCATATCATGTCTTAGACACCTCATTTATTTTTTCTGAATTGTGGTGTGATTACAAGGGCTGGTTGTGCTTTGCAGACCATATCACTCACAGAAGTGCTGAAGCTATTTCTGTATGGATGCAAAATATTTTCACATTAAGGAAACCCATGCTTTGTGGACATATTCAGAGTTATATATTCTGATATGCAGACTTAATTCACTGTTAATAGTGCAGAAATTCTCCTAGAAACCAGGGAGACAAAGACACTTTCAACACAATTATGAGAAAAAAACACGGCCTGATGGTACTAAATTACCACTTGGGAACACATCTCAGAGCTGGCAGAAATTTGCTGTCACGGGAAGGCATTTTAATATCTTTTCTGTTGTGAAACAATATTGCAGACCAGAATAATCACCCCATTTTCAGACAAGTGAATGCGCACTTGGTGTAAGACATATCCAAAGTTACGAGAGGGTTCTGTGTCACATCTGTAAGTAGAAATGAAGAATACTTGGCTGATATCTGCTCAGACCATTTGGCCTCCCAGGCCATGCTTCTTTCCAGCAGAAATCCTTGAGGGATAGTTTAGCTATGCCCTTGTTCCTTAGGTGTTTGCCTTGCGGTGTTGGACACATTAAATTCTGCTGTCCAAGATCACTTGATACTGAATTTTATCTTTCCTGGTCTTTCCCAGCACCTTCCACTCCACAGCAGTACCTACCATCAGCGTGCTAATGTGCAAATCAAGGTTACATCCTTCCAGATGGCTATTTTCTCCTCTTTCCTTCTTTTCCTCCCTCTCCTCCAATTCTCGCTCTCATGGCCTCCTGAGAAAACCCCACAGGGGAGAGCTCTTTTCCTCTCCATCAGGAAGCTGAAATGTCCTCCCAGCGCTCTCCCCTGGTGCATCGGCCTTTCCTCCCTGGCCTGAGCTCTGGAAAGGGCTGCTGCTCGCCCGGGAAGCGCTTTCCCACATCCCCAATTGTCAGGGGACCGGCTGACCGTGGTCAGCGGTTTCCGTGTGCGGACATGTAGGCGGGAAGGGTTCGAGGGCAGCGCAGGAGGGAGGTCTGGGCCGGAGCCGGGCTCTGTGAGGAGCTGCTGACCTGCCAGGACACGGGGGCTGTGCACACAACTATCCACAAAAGCATTGAAAAGAGAGAGAGGAGAGACTGCTCAAGCTGCAGCCCTGGGTTTGCAGGAGGTTTCGTCTGTCCTGGAGCCGGATGTGCAGAGTTTGTCCTCCTGCCACATCTGCTGCGTTTGCTCAGCAGGCACAGGATTCCTGACCTGGGCAATTATTCCTGCAGAAGCTCCTGGCTGTGTCTCACCTGCACTGCCTCATGCAGGATCTGCTCTTGTGGTTTGAGTCTCCTCTGCCTCTGTTGCTCACAAAATAAATCAGGGGTGCAGAGATATTACAGCAAATAATGAGCAGTGCCCAACCTGGGATTTAGATACAGCTTTTCTCCTGGGTGAGGTGAGTAAGACTGGAGTTGGGATCCATCTGTCCTGCCTCCCCCAGCAGTGGCACAGGGGACAAAATCCAGTTTCTCCAGCAGCATAGCGTCACCACAGGCTGCAAGAGTCAGATTTCCACAATCCTTAACTAATCAAAAAAATCAAGCAGCCTTGCAGTGTGGGATTATTTTTGTCTCTTTCTCTCTGTCTGTATGTGTGTGTGTGCGTGTGTTTGTGCCAGCTGTATCCAAAGGATGGCTGGCAACACTTCCTGATTTTGTAATTGAGATGTATAAATACAGCAAGCCCGAGATAATATCTAGTAATGTAATCCCCCTGCATCCCTTGGCATTGACAGGAGCTGTTCTTAACAACCATACAAGTTCAGACCCAAACAAAAACCCCTGGAGTGCAGCCATGCCTGCAGCACGGGGTGCTCTGGCTTTTAAGCTGCCGACAGGGAAGCCTCAGTGCTCCTCTCCCACCAAGGCCAGCAGAGATGGGAACACAAAGCATCACTTAGAGGTACAAAGTGCCTCAGAAGATCCAGTTCCCTGGCTGATTCAGGCTCAAATCAAAGCTATTGATATTGGCTTTTAGTCAATATTGTGGACCCTCGGTCACAAGAGGTTAGATAAGATTAGAGAACTAAGTTTTTTTTTAATCTATTGAATATTAAAAATGGCCACTTCTGTCTTTTCATTCACACCATCTGTTGCTAGCAGGTTGTATTGGCAGTTTCAGGACAGATTAATAATTGTTCCTGATTTTGGCACACCAAGAGGTTAAAAATAAATCTTTAGCCACACAGAAGAGTCCACAGCAATTGATTTCTCTAAGATATTTTGGCAACTTGAAAAGAAAATATATGGTTTGAGCCTTCCTAGAACTATTTCTCCCAGCCACATGTGATATAAATAAAACAAACCTCAAGAATCTGGCTTAGAATATGGAATAACATTTTGCTACAGTCATTTCTGCTGTGTTTACCACAGCAAATGTTGAATTAGAGGCATCACCATACATAACATTTAAATATTTCAATAGTACCCAGAGCTCTCAACACTCTTGTTTCTTTCCCATGTTCACAACAATTTGCCAGCAACATTTTAGAACAGAGCAGTTGTTTTAGAGAGCCTCTTTGTGTCAAGAGATGTGTACACACCACACAGCTGCATCTGAGATGCAGCACAACTCCTGGCTGGAGCATCCTCCTAGGGGTGCCAAAGGATTAAAACAGCCCTGAGAGGTGTGTCCGAAAGTTTCCCTCATCCAGGGGGTTTAGAGGCTTTGCTTCCAGGTCCTGTGAGGCTGAATCCCTGTTGCATTTCCCAGCAGCCACAACTGTTGGTGGGGAAGTTCTTCCTGGTCCAGCCCTGCCCAAGTGATACAGAACAAGGAAGCAGAATTGCAATAGGTGTGTAGGTAATGGAACTCGACTGAAATTTCCACTTTGAGGATAACTTGCACAAAAAATAATCCAACCTTAGAAGAGAATGAAAACTGAGGAAGAATCAAGAAGGGAGCCTTCCGGGACTTTTCATTATCTGGAGTATAAGAATGAAGATAACCACAAAGCCAGCGCTAGGATCAAAGATGATCTCTTCAAAAGCAGATACCGCTTTTTAAAGCACAAATAGCAAACAAGGGACAGAGTGAAATAAATAAAAATAGCTATGTAAAGTTGATAGGAATGCTTGAAAAAAATTTCATTAATCATCAGTGACTTTTTCGCAAGATCTTGCAGCACACCTGGGAACTAGACTTTTGGACAGGACAGTGATTTCATGAACAAGTTCTTTCCTACACTTACTCCTTTCATAAAGTTCTTGTCTTTCTGGCAACTGTAACCAAACTTTTCAAGAGAATATCAGCTCCTTACAAAGTGCAGTTCCCCATAGGACAGTGGGTAATAATTCTGGATTTGAGAGCATCCATGGGAGCAGTCTGTGGCAAGGTGGAGGGAGAGAACTTAATCAGGACTGAGACCATTGTAGGGGTGGGGAAACTCTAACCCAGCCCAGCCCTCCCAGCCTCCGCTTCCTGACCCTGGGTGTTCCTGGACTTGGTGGAGCCTTGTGCCAGTTCCAGCCTTTCTCCAGTGTGGAAAAGTAACTGAGGGAGAGTTGGACCATGCAGCAGCTGAGGCCAGCAGAGGAAAGGACTGGGAGAGTTGCTGGCAGTGCAGTTGGGAGTGTGACATTTCCAGTCAGAGGCGACTGGAAACACATGATGTTGAGCTGAATGAAGAGCGAGGGAGGAACGAGGTATGAGGGTGGGTGCAAGCAGGGATTAAGCTCCATGAAAGGTCATTGTCTGGTGGAAGGGAGGGAGAGGAATGAGAAGGCAGAATGTCTTCTGAGCAAGAAGAGGATTTTCATGTATTTCTTCTTTGGTCTTTATTTCCTGAGGTGTTTACATGACACTTTCATTCTATGGGTTCTGTGGGGCCAGATTCCTACAGAAAAATCAGATGTGCTCAGTGCAGCCTCTACTTTCAGCTGTGTTTTTGTTCTGTGGGTTTCATTTGAGGGTCAAAGAATTTACTAAACATACACAAATGGCCTGCACAGTGTTTTGGAGGTGTGGGTATTATCACATTGATTTTAATTAACACCAACATCTCTTGTCACAGCCTGACTCAGGGCAAGGGGAGAGCCCAGGGATCCCAGCTCCCCATCTCATGGGCCAGAGTGGATGATGGATGTTTTTCCTCAATGTCCAGTGACAGCATGCGCCATCAGATCACTCTGTGCTCAGGGTAGAAAGTGTTATTCATTCTTTTGGGACTGCAGCAAATTCCTGTACGAAAAAACNGGGGGGGGGACACGACAGTATCGCTGGAGTAAAGCTCAATGATTTAATTAAACATTAGATTGGCTCTCCCCAAAAGCCACAAGCAAAACTACCACAAGCACGTGCAAAAGACAGATGCTTGTGGATGGACCTGCACAACCTTTTTCACAGCCTTTTATATAACTTTGGTGCAGGTTTAGACAAAAAGTCATCTTGTTCTTTCCAAGCCAGCATGAAGCACAGCCAAGAAGCGTTAGTCATCAGAGAGTCTTGGTAGTTGTAGTTTGGAGCCCCAACTGGAGTGTTTGCTTTGTGCACTGCTAAAAAATCTAACCCAAGAATTGGCCACTATCTCAGTCAAATCTCATTTCTTTCTAAAATAGCTTTTTACTAAATTATCGCTATTAGGAGAAATTTTCCTTTTCACACCCTCACAACGCAAGACAAATGTAAAAGAAACAAGCCTTCCCTTGTCCCCAAAGAAATGTAACAACATTTTTTTTCAGTGAGATTTATAGGATTTCATAATAAAATGTATTTTGAATTGTGTTTTAATGGGGGAAAAAAAATATTATTTTTGAAACCAAAATAAAGCAGATGTAAATTTTTTTCTCAAAAGGTTTTTACCCTCTAGAATGAAACTGAATATTTTTCATGAGTTAGTCTGAAAAGTGTATTTTAAGATTTTGTGAAACAATACATGGCTTCCTCCAGTTACTGGCATTCCCAACAGTACATCCATCCTGTAGTCTTCTGTGTTCTGGCAAACTTTGGAAATTGCCAGTTTTGGCCAAATAAACAGGTTTTTTTTCATAAATACAATTTGCTTCTACAATCAAGATGATTTTCTGCATTTAAGCATTTAAGCCCTAAGTACAAGTGGTTATATGTGCTTACATGAATCATGGAAAACTCTAACATAATAAGGTGCTGTTATTAAGTGCTATACAGCTACAGCTGCTATAAAAGTGAAGAAGAAACCTGAGGTGAAGAAATAAATCTTCAGCTGGGACAAATCAGCACAGCCCAACTGAACTGAGAAGAGCAACACTAATTTAAATAAAGATGTTTATATGGCCTCTTGTCTATTCACTATACCAAATAAACTGTGGTGGAGGCCAGTGAAGTAACATGGTTTATCCCAAAATCCACGTTCTTAATGATGTCTTAACTTTTTGGGGAAGTTTTGTTCGATTTTGGTGGGGTAGGACTGCACCCTGTGCTGCCCAGGACCACCCTCCTCCTGCATATTCACGTGGCAGCTCTCACTTCTGGGTGCCTGAGCAAATTTATTCCTCTTGGCCCTAAATAACTCCACTGAAACACATCTATTACGAGTCCTGCATGGTGTAGACTCACAAAATCCTAGCCCAGCCTCTCACAGGGAGAAGAATTTTATCAGTATTGGATCTCCTCCCATTGCTGGCAAGCAAAGCAGTGTTACCTCAAAGGTGGTTCTGCCTTAAGCACCACGAAGAAGCACCAACCCATGAGGATGGAGACTTCAGCTCTGACTCAGGTCACAACAGGTATGTTATTCCCAGCCCAGCAAGCTTCTGTTTCAAGTGTTAATTTGCTTAAAGACTAAAATTATTTTAATCACAGATGTGCCCATTTCAGGCATGTTGCCTCTGTTTTGCTCAGGATTTTGAGGAATTTCATAAGAGTGCTCTGACATCATTGCACCCAGACACAATGTGCACCATTGTCAGATAAAGCATGGAGTTTACATTTGCATGAGTGTGTAGTTTTCCTTTCTATTACCCAATGTTTTCCTTCTCCAGTTATGAATGTTCCAAATCACACACGTTCTTCTGGGGAATGATAAAGGCATTCCTATTTGAGGGTAAACCAAAGCAAAGCGTGGTGCTTGTGTGTTACCTGTAAAGGATGCTCAAGGCTATGTCAGAGCACACAGGAAAGGTGGGACGCTTCCAACTCTCTTTCCTACTTCATGGCAGGTCAGTTATCCTGCACGCAGTACCTGGACTGCTTGGATTAGACACCAGCACGTTCCAGGAAATTAACACCTATCCTCATGGACTCCAGGCAGGGAAGTGTCATAACAGGGACCAAGATGAAAAAAACAGATAGTGGTTATTCACATGATTGACACTCTGCCTCAGTGTTCTCACACAAAGCTCTCTCTCTCTGCCTGACATGCGGGCACTGCTATCCCAAGACATTCTTGCAGCCTCCACCACATCCCGAACAATAGCCAGCCTTCTTTCACTCTCCTGCCTCGACTCTCTGAACAGCCCTCTGTTGACAACCCAGGCTGCTCTCACTCCTGAAGAATTCAAAAAATTGAGCGCTATAAGAACAGTCTGTGACTTCCAGGAGGCATCTTGGAGCATCCTATTTTTAAAATTGTGGTTTGGTTCTTCTGTTTTGTTTCTGTTTCAAATGAAACCTCCAAAAATGCAGTTTCCCTACAGATCCACCCTCAGACCAGGGAGCTGCTCTGACCGTGGCACCACTAATAGCTGTAAAATGCAAATACATGGATGACTTTCTCTGTTGGGCTATTCCAGAGCTGCCTTTCCCCTCTAAGCTTTAATGCTAATGTTCAGTGTCATACTGGCAGCCCCTGTGCAATTTGAAATGTTTGCACAGGGAGAATACATGCATCGGTGTGTGCTTTCCCTGCCAATCAAGTCCCAAGCCAAAAATGGACAGGGCACATGTAAGGTCAGGACAGTCTAGCCTTCTTCACACTTGTGCCAACCCCTGTTCCTAAGTAATGATGAGTTTTGGTCAGGTGATGAGGATAAATAGGAGTGTGCATCTTTCTTTCAGGAGCGCTGGCTGGCAATGAGCCAAAACTAACAGGAGAGATGAGGAGTCACCCTGCTGAACTTGCCGAGGTGTTATCTCTCTTCTTGGCTGGTGATACACACCTGTACCTGGGCAATATATCCCAGAAAGTGTAAGAAAAGGGAGAGGAGACTCGAGGAGACTCGAGGAGAGGAGACTCGAGGAGACTCGAGGAGACTCGAGGAGACTCGAGGAGAGGAGACTCGAGAAGA
>VZTB01000602.1:0-98003 GCA_013397245.1 Thryothorus ludovicianus | reverse complement strand
AGGAGAGGAGAGGAGAGGAGAGGAGAGGAGAGGAGAGGAGAAATTGGCTCAGGTGGTGCCAGTAACACCAAAGTGGATTCAATCCCCATATGAGCCATTTACCTAGGAGTTGGACTCCATGATCATTCTGAGTTCTTTCCAGCTTGGAATACTCACTGAACTTGCTGCATTGCCACATTGTACCACTTTTCATGGCACAATCAGTCTAACAGAGACTAGAAAATGAGCAAAATCTCTCCTTGTATGTCAACTGTTATAGTTTTCTGGTTTGGAAAAGAAAAAGAAAAAGGACCCTTTTTTATTTTTTGCCAGAGAAATCCCTCTGTTGTGGGTATCCTTGCTTCTGAGCTTGTGATGGCATTTCCACCTATTCAAGAAGCCTGATGAACTTGAAGCACACGCAACTGCAGAACTACCTTCATCCTTCTCTCATGCCTAAGGATGCCTCCCTTCTTTTTGAGCCCTATTTGTTCTTGGCTTCAGTCTTCTCTGGGTGGATCTGGCAATGCAAGGCCAGAATGGAACATCAATGAACAAGAGTGCTGGCGTCACTGAAAAATGAAAACAATTGGAAAATGACAATCAAAGGAAGGTGAAAGATCTAGTCCAAGGGCTTCCTGCTGCAGCTGAGAGTTTATTCAGATGGCCTCCAGATAATCTAAGCCAGAGACAGGACACACTGACTTATTATGGTGTTTATTCCCTTGGCTTTTTTAGCTGTCAGATGCTAGAGCAGTCCAGCCTGGATGTCCTCCCATTTCCACACTCCAGGTTTAGGCTTTGATTTATGGTGCCACCATGGAAGCAACATGGAATTTATAAATGAGAGATATAAATGAATGAGAAAGAGCCAGAATTTCTATCCTATAGCATCTTTCATGATGTAGTTATGTAGGGTATTATTTCCATATCAATCAAATACACTTGTTATCAGTATTTTCCACACAGTTGTGTAAAGGAACCATGGCATGCAGCAAAATCAGCCCCAAATCACGTCAAGTCTTTCCTGGAGGAAGTTAGTTTAGGTAGCAGCTACTTTGAGTTAGATTGTTTACTTGTCAAAACAGTCCCTAGCATAAGAACAAGGACAAACTTGTGTATGTGGGAACCAGAAGTCAAAGTCAAGTCATTTAACAAAGTTAAATACCTGGTTAGTTGATCTTTACAGCACATGAATTAATAACCTGTGGCATCTTCACAATGAGAGTCGAACTCACTGGAGGAATCTCCATTGGAGGAATTTTCAGGCTCCAGCACTGGAAATCAAGGTGGTCTTTGTCCTAGAAGGGGAAGACAAAAAATAAAAGGACAAGGCTTATGGCAATAACAGCATCTACTGGTTACCAGGACATGCATATTGGAGAGGTAATAGAATGTCTTGCCTGGTTTACTCTGTTGTTGAAAAAATCATTGGTTTTCCCAGCAGGAATCATTTGCCTTTATCCCTGCTGTAGCCTCACTGAAATCTGGAGTTTGTGCAAAGACTTTGGGGTTTCTAGCTCTAAAATCAAGTTTCTTAAGCAACAGAAAGGAAACATCTTGTTATGTGCAGCATTTGTGGAATTACCAGGGCAGATGCATCTCCTCTGCAAGTAGGAAGAAGTCGATGGATTTGGTAAAAGCTAAAATTTGAACAAGTCAGAACTAAGAGTACCTTCTTGAAGTCTATGTTATCCACACACATGGCCAGGAAGATTGTATGACAAAAGGTATGCTTAAAATATACTTACTATAATATCATTTTAAAATTCAACGTTTTGTTCATTGCTGTTGCACTGACTTAGTTGTTTTGTCCCAGGTTTTGCATTTAGTGCTTCTAAACTTAGGATCAGTCTCAAGCATTACAGCAATCCTATTACCCAAATGCTACAACCTTATTTTATGATACAATTTTTTTTCTAAAAGCTCTTCACAAAAACCTGAAACTCACCTTGCACAATAAAGGTCACTAAAATATCCCGGAGGCAGCAATTATAGCAATTTTAATCATGTTTGCTGCTGTATTTAACTTTAGATGGATGCCTAAGATCTTTTCTCCATTTGATTAAACGGATTGCTCAAGGGATGCACCAGAGCAATGGGCTTTTAATGACGTACAAGACCCCAAATTTGTCTGCTTTACAGTGCTGGAGTCAAATAGAATCATAGAAACATTTAGGTCGGGAAACCCCTGTAAGATCACAGAGTTCAACAACCAACCCAGCACTGGCCACCACTGTCCAATGTCCCCAAGTGCAACATGTATGGATTTTAGATCCCTCTGGGGATGGTGAGCCTACCTCTGTCCTGCCCAGCCTGTTCCAATGCTTGGCCAACAGTTCCCTGGGCAAATTTTCACTAATATCAAACCTAAACCTACCCCAGTGCAACTTGAGGCTGTTTCCTCCTGTCCTGTCTCTGTTCCCTGGGAGCAGAGCCCTACCTCCACCTGGCTGAGTGCTCCTTTCAGGGAATTGTGGAGAGCCAGAAGACCCCCCGATCCTCCTCTGCTCCAGGCTGAACCCCATTCCCAGCTCTCCCAGAGCAAGAGCTGGCAGGTGAAAAAGAAAAAAAACCAAAAAGCATTTGATCAAGATTAACCTGCAATAATTCTATATTGCAAGTGTATTTATTCTGTTTAGGAAAAAACTCCTGTAAGGCTCCAGATGAGACATTTCTCACATATATTGCTGAACTTTTCCCGAGGCCCTAATGAATTGCTTTAAATTACAGACTTAGGTATTGATTAGCCTCATTCCGCTGAAATCTAGGCTTAGCAATCTATACTTGCCTATAGTTTATTTGTGATATTATTCCTAATAAAGAGCTGCAATTAATCCACATCAAGAAAAAATCAATTAATACAGATTTGTATCACAAAGAAAGAAATCCTCCTCATATCTGCCCACTAATCCTGAAGCTTAGGTCTTTCTTTGCTACCAAGGAGGACAGATAAAAAATATTGATTTCACCCTATTTTTACAATTTATAGTGATACAATAATAGCACACAGAACAGACGGGCTTATCAATTAAAACTATTTTTATACATGATGATAGATGAGGACACTCAATGCCTTTGTTCTCTGCATTATTAATAATTATTAATATGATGGACTAGGAGTTCTGTAATAAGAATAATCACTTCAAGCACAGCTCTCAAAGACTCGAGCTTCACACCAGGTATGACTGTGAATTTTGCACTGAATGAACCACAATACATGGTTCTAGAAGGAAAATTGCAGCTATCTGCAGCAGCATGGGAAAGGAGGATTATTCTCTGTATTTTCAGACTAATGGTACAACGTGAAGAAACACAAGATATTATCCAAGCTGACATCTTTCTAATTTTAACCACTTCTATCTCCCATTTCAACCAAGTTAATATCTAACCTAATTTATTAGAAATAATAATAATAAAAAATCTTATCAGAGCCTTCTTGCAGGAAGCGTCACATAAACACCGCGAATTAGATTTTGCAATTTTAGAAGCCAAACTTCATCCTTGCTACGCAAAGAAGACAACAATGTGTCATTGTCCCTTCACAATCCCTACTGTAAACAGTTTATGTGATTTATTCTTTGCATGCTAGATAATTACATATTTTATACCACTGTATCATCAGTATGTTGTTATTCTGACTGCCCCTTAATAGAAATTGTGTATTTTCCCACTGCAGTGAATGCTATTCTTAACATACATTGGCCTCAACCAGCTAAAAATATCAGAGTTCTGTTGCCTGTGGGAAAGTTCTGCTGGAGTTATTTCTATTAAAAGTTTAATATTGGTTCTCTTCCATTTTTCATACTTTATATGCCATTCCCATTTAATGCTCTCTTTTCCCCTGTGCAATTACTTATGAGTGCTTAAGTGTCACATATGAGGCAAATAATGCCCTAATTCACTCTAATTCTAACATTAATATGAATGATTGGGAATGAGATTAGTGCTGAGGAACACCATTTTAAAATAAACTGTGGTGACACAGTGGCAGCTCTACGGAGGATTAAAGATTGTGGATTATCACAGGTTGTGGTTGGAGGTATCAAATGACAAGGCTCTGTGTTTGTTCTTGCCAAGGACACCAGGCAGTCAGGGGCTGGAGCAGCCAAATGTAATTCTCACACTGAATCTCTGGCTTGCTTAGGGGGTTTTCAGCTACTCTAAGTTTTTGACAGTCAGTAGGTTAAGAAAAAAAAAGAAAAATTTTTGGGAGGTATTTAATATATCTGGCAACCTAGAGCCTGTGCAGATACAAAGGGAAAGCTCTAGTTCTAGAAACATTTGCTTTTTAACCCAAATTCATATAATCCATGAAGATATCACTAAATTAATGACAATATCTATTTTTCTCTGCTGATGCACTTTTAAATTTATGTCCTTGCAATGGCATTTTTCTTTCCTTCCCCCTTCCTTTCAAAGATACCAGAAATCTATTTAGAAACCTTAATGTGTGCAATTTAACCAATAACATTTATGTTATATACTTCAACCTGTATATGTTTGATCCCCATTTTCCTGATGTCTACATATAATACTTTTATATTTCAAGCTGCTTAAAAATCAATATGGCTGCATTCAAGGAAGTGAGGAAGGAGCTGAGAAACAGTAATTATTCCTTGTCTCAATTATCAGATTTTGGGGAGGGCCAAAGAAGCCACAATCATCTTTTGACCCACAGATAACCACATGGTTTCCCCTTATTGAGGTTGTACTGGTTTATATCAAAGATGGTATGTATAATTTTATAGGTTTGGGAATTGCATGTGGCTCATACAAGACAAATTTTACAGAGGACACACAAGTCACAGCTCTTGTGGAGCTGTGCTGCTGGAGACCTTAGCCTTGCAATATAAACCATAAGGAAATAGGTGTTTAATGTCCATATTTAAAAGTACAAGACATAGGAAGTTCAATATATTGAGTATAAAGCCACTTCACACAGAAGGATTTTGAGAAAAGAAAGTTAGGCATAAGTGTGTGTGCATTTGTCCATAGTTCTATTTCCAGTTTAGCATACTCCACAAAATTTCATAAACTGATTTATATTCGAGTTTCTTTTCTCTGATTTCAAAATTTTCAGCACCCACATTAATCTCCACGATACTATTCTGGGGAAATGCAGAAGTCACCTACCTTAAAGATCCCTATTTGGAAGCTTCCTTTTCACATAGTCATGGATGCAATTGTTCCTTAGTGTTTCTGGAAGCTTATCTCCAGTTGGTATTTACTGGCACCCCAGAAAATCCTTCAGGTACTTTAAAAATCCTGGGTATAGATATAGGGATGTTTTGATCTTAACCCTGATTGTAATGCTTTGTGCCCATAACGCTCCTGTTAGAACTCATTAAATTACTCTTGGATAGGAAAACACTGAATGATCCCTATTAAGGATAATTATAAGATATGGATTTTTTTTTTCCTGAAATAAGGCTAGTTTTATCCTTTTTATCTAACTGTATCTTAAACTGATGAAGAAGATCAGCATCATTCTGTTTCTTTTCTTAATATATTAAAAAATTAGACCTGGTGGGTGCAGGTCTGCCTTGTCACCTTATGTTTCCCTTACTCTCCCTCTTATGTATTGCTACAAGTTTTCTTCACATTCAGAATTAAACATATATGAATAGAATATTTATTTTCCCCTTTCCACCAGCCTAGAACTTCTCTCAATTTGTTCCCCATCTTCTCTTCTGTTTTTCTACTTGATCTCTGGATTTATGTGCATCTCTTACTCTGTTATTTTAAATCCATCATGCTTGTATGTCATGCACGTCCTTGGGAGGGCCCTCTCCCAGATATAAGGTGCTGTGTGGAGTTTAATACACGTGTGCCCATAAACACATACACATCCATGCTTTTTTCCTCACTTCTGAGTAATGAATGATTATAATATTTTTCCAGCCGTTTCTGTGAGCTCAATGTGCTTAAGTGTAACGAATATCCTGTTAATTATACAACAATATACAACTAAACACGAGCACATTAGTACATGTGCATTTAAAAAAATAAGTTTTCCTTTAAAGGTGAACTGCAAAAGGAATTGGGGCAGGGAAATAAATCCTCTGCCCCATTTTTTATTTAGTTCACATAACTATTGCCTGTAAAATTCCACTCTCCACTTCCTTCATCTCTGTCTTCCTGACATTGTGAAAACCTGTCTGCCAGCAAAAGTTTTGACAGTTTGAGCATTTCTTATGGACAGAAAGTAGAGCTATTGAAAATGACTGGCCTGATCAAAGCAGATGCTGATGAGGGTTTGAGTTGCTACAGGAGAAGGATTGTACAGTAACATATCAGGAGCTATCTGAGCTAATTTAGCTGGCAAAAATGTTTTGTATACAGAAAACCTGAGACACAGAACAGCAACAACGAGTATATAAAAAAAAAAAAAATCAAGCTGTGATCTCTTTTAAACTTTCATTGTAAATCACCAACAAGTGATGAAAAACATAAATGCAATAAAAATAATAATTTCCTGGTCATTGTTAAATGTTGTGACAAATGCAGACAGGGATATCATTAACACTGCAAACCAGAGAAGACCCACCCTGCTCATCTGTCATTTGCTTTCTCTTTACATCCCTGGGCACTGTATCTCTTTTGCATTTTTCCTTCTTTCTTTTAACGTTTCCATCTTCTCTGCTTCACTCACCCCTGAGCATCCTGCAGAAACGTGATGTTGATTTCACATCTCACCAGGCCTCCCTGGGGAGCAAAAGCAGAACAATCTCTCCCTATAAGATCCTGGCACTTTATCTGGAGTCTTCTTCCAGAACCTGGATGTGAACAAGCATGTGAAAATGAGGAATAATGGGAATGAAAGCCAAGTCACATCTTTGGGACTTCAGAGGGACCTTGAACTGAGTGCTGAGGGCAAAGCACGGCCCTTGCCAGACCTGATCTCAGCACAAACAGAGTAAATGCAGTGTCAGGACTCTGAAATCCAGTAGAGCACCAGTTTCTTCTGATCCCTTGTGTGTAAATATATACCCATATATCTATATATCTTACATCTATATAGATTAACTGTATTTACACAAACACACACACATAAATCTGTACAAGTCTGTAGATCTGGTTTTACACCTTTTGAAAATGCACCAAAATTAAAACACAGCAAAATATCAATAAAGTTTGAATTAATGGTGCTGAATAACTGGGTAGGATTCTTCACTTATTTAAAAAATACTTTATGTGTCAAGAATTTCTATGGTGGTCCAGAAGGATGCTGATGGAGGGAGCTCTGCATTCCTTTATTGTGAGAGCTTGGATTAAAGGTGCTACTGGCAGCTGAGATAAATCTAAAATGCTGCTTTTTAGCCAAGTTCAGACAGTAGGATACAGCCACGGACATTCACACCCAGCAGGTCTGTCCATCCTACCTGCTGCAAAAGGTGTGTGCTGTATCTGTGATGATTATCCCGGATAAACCCCAGTCTAAGGGGCTGATCTGCTCTTTAGTGAGTTATTGACAGTTCCAGTGGTGTGAATGGCTCCTGGGAAAGGATGTCCTTCTGCATGTACCAAAAGGGCTGTAGAAAGGTGGGGTCATGGAGCAGAAATTGTCTGTCCCAAATCTGGAAATCCTGCCAGCCCAGCATGGCAAGCCAGCTATGACAGAAGCTGTGGAACTGTTCCCGGTGGGGTCAGGGGGACATTGGCCATATGTTTGAGTGCACAGAAGTGTAATTCAGCAATGGAAATCCCATATTTCAGTGTGAGCAGATATTTTCTCTTCTCATGGATGCAAATGGAATCAGTGCCTGAAAGAATTTGGCTCTGTAGCCTGGAAAATTGTATTTTCTCAGATTGTGTATTTGCTTATTTTCTAACTGCTGACCTGCTTTGATTCTATTGCACACATTTCCCACAGTGAGAATCAGTCACCCTGTCTCCACCTTGGCTCCAGGACATGCCAGTTGCCCCTGCTCTCTTCTCATGGCCACACTTCCCATTACCCCAGCCAGACATGGGGACTGCCTGATGCTGGGGAACACCACATCCCAGGTTTCCTGCCAGCACACCTGGCAGTCCTGGGCTGCTGGAGGTGAGATCCACCCTGTAGCACTCTCTGCTTCTACTGCCAGAAGAAGTGCAGCCATTAATTACAATATCACGTCCACTTTTGCAAAAATGATGGGAAAATGGGCCACATGAACAGGAGAAGTTAAGAGCAAGAGGTAGGTAACTACTGTGGATGCTGTAGTGCATTTAAGGCATATTTTAAGGCATATTCAGAAGAAAAGATGCCACATATTCACCACCAGTTCCTCCCTGCACACCGTAAAAGGCCTCCATTGAAGCCCTGAGTTAGCACATGATATCTGATGAGGTCACAGCATGGGGCTCTAAGCTTCACAAAAGCTCCAGCATATCTCTGTCAGCAGAGAGCTGAGGGGTTTTTTTGGGCAAAAACTTGGGATGTAGCTCCTGACTGATGGTCCTGGCTGGCCCTGTTCAGGATAAGCACCACCATACCCTGTCCCAGACACAGCTGCTGGTGTGGTCCTGGGGTTAGGTCAGCTGGGCAGACCAAGGATCCACTTGTTACAGGGACTTTGATGAATGGCAGATTTGGGGTGTAAAAAGGCTCATAAGCATCAGCCTCCTGTCATGTGCCTCTGGAAGTCTGCCTCCTCCTGTACCCCATTCCTCTACCTTAACCTGCAGGATTTAGTGCAAGAGTGGAGGTTTTTGCATGTGCCACTTAGGGGCAAACTCGCAAATGAGCATTTTCAAGGTGTAACTCATTGAGCTGGAGGAAGAGGGGGCTTGACACACTCCCATTTAGGCAATTTATTGCATCACACCCAAGTGACACTAGCTGGGACCACACTGGTGACACGCATGGCATTTTACACGAATATTTGTAACTTCATTGCCATGGGGCTGTTGGGTAATTCATGATGGATAATCCACTCACAGCAGTTCTGCTTCCTCTGCTGCTCCCACGCACTACACACAGCCCTTTGACAGCACACAGGCAAAGGAGCAAGGAGTGTTTCACCATCCAAATTTTCAGATAAACTGATACAATGGACACAACAGCCCTCTCTCCTATTGCCCTGTAACACACTGGCTTATTCATATTTGTTTCAGCTTCAATACTCAAGAAATGTTACTTTAACACCCAGGGAATAGGCTTAACCCAGGTAACAGGGGAGAGACTTGGCACAGATCAGCAGCTCCCGTACTTGGCACTGATTAGATTAACACCAGGAACCACTTTAGAGAGGGCAGTGTAATCTTTATGGCCATCACTTATTCGTTGAGAAAGCTTACATCTTCCAGTTAACTGCAGCTGTTCCAGTGATTTCTTTGATAGGTGCTGATACGCACTTAAAGGAACAGATTAAACAGCCCTTTGCCTTTCTTTGAGATATCCAGTCCCTAATTGCAGCAGGTAAGACTTTCAAAAGAGCCTAGAGCCTGTTTTCCAGAAGGATTTAGTCACAGACTTTTACATAAGCTTATTCATCCTGGCCTTTGGGTTGTGGTTACACACACATTTCTCCGGGACGTGGAGTCAGCTTCAGCAGGAGATGTCCACTCTGGCTCTCGCCTTCTGCTCCCATACTCCTGCCACCCCTCCGTGCCCATGCAGAACAAAGAGGGCAGTGTAGGGACTGCCACAAACAGCCCTGGCTGGTGGCAGCATGACTTGCTGGAGCCAAAAGTGCCACAGAGAAAAATGTTTGTGGAACCACAGCTTCAAGCACTTCTCAGCGGGGTAAATTAATGTCCATGGTGCTCCATCCTGCCACAGCCAGACCACTACCAATTCCTGAGCTCAGGAGACAGCCCAGGTAGGTTGTCGTGTCACCCTGACAGGTGTCCAGGTGCTTCAGATGCTTCTGATACATTTTACACTGTAGCTGCTGGTTTGGGTTTGCCTCACCCAATGGCAGAAACAGCGCTGCTCACACTTGAAGAGGCTAAGTCCCATCAATTATTCTGTTTCAGGGAAACAAACAAGCAGGAAAGCACCTGGAGATGGACAGCCCTGGGCTAACAAATCCTGATCCCTCAAGGTCTACTGCTTTGCCTACTGCAAACACACTATCTGACAACCATAAATCACCAACTTCTTATGTAATGGCCATGCCGTTTCATAGACAAAGATGCATTTCACAGAGAGTATGGTTTTAATAAACAGGCAGCCTTTCAGTGGCTAGACTGGAATAAGCCAGTGATCTCAGTCCAGTTCCTGTTGGAAAGGTAGTCACAGCACAAAAAACATGGGCACAGATGGGTGGATTGTTCATGGGCTGCAGTAGAAGCAGAATGAATTTCTCGCCTGGGGCAGGTTATGGCAGCAGTGCCATTGCCTGGGGTGAGCCAGGGGTACCTGGCCCATGGCTGTGCCAAAGGATTGGATTCCTTGGGTGCCACACTGAGGTCCTCATGCCAAGCATGTTCACAGTTAACTTGAGACCTCTAATTAGTTCCCCCTCAGCATTACCATGCAGTAAACAGAGGGCTACGCGGGGCTGACTGAGTTATGACCCACCCTCACATGTGCAAAGCATGCACTTCTGAAATGCAACGGGAAATATTCATTATTCTTGGACAGAGCTCCCTTTGAGTCCAGCAGTTACAGCAGCTGTCGTCATTTACTGCATTAGCAAGCACTGTTTCTGTGAATTTATATCATCATGTCCTGGAGTTCTGTGCCAGCAATATGCTTAAGCCACTGCTGCGAAATAATCCCATCTATATTGGCCACATATTTGAGATATTATGATTACAGTTTTTAGTGGGTGTTAGGAATTATTTTTATAAATGTAGCATGTGCATATGCACAAGAGTTTTTACAATCAACCCTAAAAGGGAAAGAAATATATTTTCATTCTTGTATTTTGACGTGGCTCTCCCCCATCAAGCTAATAGAGCTATGCCAGCCCTGTAAAATATTTATGAAAGAACCAAATACGAAATAATAACGTAATTTAGTGTGTTTTTTCTGAATTATGGTTTTTATGTATTTCCCACAGACTATCAAATCTGTCATTTCAATGGAATAGGTGTTGATTCTTGAAGGTGGCTGATATTAGTCAGAACATGGACTGGTGTCAATGTTTTAATAAACAGAGGTATTAGCAAGCACCTTTACTGCACCCTGCATTTCCAAGTCATGCAAGAACTTGGTCTTTCATGTAACATCTTCTACAACACACATTAAAATACGTAATGAGGAAATCTCAGATTGAAATCTCTTCAAATTTTAGTTGTTGGCTTTTTTTCCCCCAACTTAAATCTGAAGAGAAAATGTATATTCCAGCAGAAATATATCTGAAGATTATTTTACAGACTAACTCATTCTGGAAAACTAATTCTAAAATTTTATTTTATGGAGTAGCATGAAACTTATTAATAATGATCACAGAATAGTAGAATCTAGTGCAGTTAGAAAAAAGGTATATGGGGCTGCAGCTTGAATGGGGAAATAAAACACTAATGTAATGAGAGTCTTGTTGCATTTCTTAGAGATCTATTGTCATGTTTGCAGAGGACACTGCAGAATGCATTCAACCATCGTTAATGGTTGGATTCCATTATCTTAGAGGTCTTTTCCAACCTTAATTATCCTCTACTTGTACTATATTTTGCCAGAGAGGATGTGAAAACTTACATTTTCCTCTACCACTGAAATCTAAAGGTGTCTGGGATGGGTTTACTGCTCCACATTCTGAAGTTTGAACCCGAGGATACACACAGGTGCCTTACCAGTGAACACATCATAGCTTATTTCTTCCTGTTCCTTCCCTCCTTCATACCTTTCCATAAGCCAATTATTTGTTAAATAGAAAGGAAGAGCCAACTGAGCCCAAAGTGCAACCAAATCTTCTCAGATTTCCCTGTGGCCCAGTACTGGTTCCAAAGAGTTGACAGAGTCTTACTCTAGCAAACGAAATTCAGGAGCTGTATGAATTCCTATTTCTGATCAGCCTGCATTGTCTTTTTCCAGATTTACTTGGCTTAACCTGGATAAGGTTGGAATGTTCTCCCAGCAAGACAGAACTCATAGTCTACTCAAATCAGCAGACTTGAGTTGACTTGTTGGTCCTCCTGTGCTCAGAAGGTCTGGCACCCCAGTGAGACTGCATTTTCAGACTAGAATAACTAGCCAAGCTTTTCCACACATCATTGTGCTGAGGAGACAGGGATACTTCTTGAATCAGTTGCTCCCTGAGGGTGAGGAACAGGGAAACAAAGCTAATTGCAGCTACCTTGCATTACTGAGCTGGTGCGTGTGCTGGAGCATCCTCCACCATAGCTTTGCTCTAGAAGTGTAATAGCATCCAAAAATAGTTTGGGTTGGAAGGGACCTTAAAGATCATCTAATCCCAAGCCTCCCAACAAGGGCAGAGACAGCTCCCACTATCCCAAGTTGCTCCAAGTCCTGTCCAATGTGGCTTTGGACACTTCTGGGGATGGGGCAGCCAGAGCTTCTCTGGGCAACCTGTGCCAGGGCCTCAGTACTCTCTCAGGGGAGCATTCCTTCCTAATATCTAATGCTGTAGACACTCTCCTGCAGCTCAGTGGCAGGATGAGCAGGATGTAACACTGCACGGAAGCTGGGGCAAGTGGAGTAAAACTGACTTCTTCACAGGACGCCTGGCTCCCTACCAGACTGGATCTGCTACTCAGAGCAAGTCATTGCAAGAAATTCTAGACCGTGATACCACTGTCTGATCCTGTGGGACATGGGATTCAGGGAAAGTTGTGGGTGCTGAGATTAGACTTTCAGATAAACAGATCCTAAGGGATGTTGTGCCCCGCGCTTAGCATTTTTAGTGAGCTGCAACGTTGAGACTTTTGGAAATAATCTTAATTCATTCATGTGAGTTACAGCATTGAGTCTTTTCAAAAAGGGTGTTAATTCTTATTTGAAATGACAAGAGCCTCTGTCAACAAGTTGCCCTGATGTTTTTTACATTATCTGCTGTTAAAATCAAAGCAGTGTGTTGCATTGCACTTCAGTGTTTCCTGCTAGGAATAACCTGTCACTAATGCCAAAAGATAGCAATCACAGAATGAATGATTCAGAGTTATAGATACTCTCTAGTCCCTTCATTATTTAGGTAGAAAAAGGTGTTTTGAAAATAGAGCAGGGGTTGAGAAAATAATCTTGGCAATAACTGATTTTCAGTGCAAACCATGAGATCCACTTCAGCACTCTCTATTTGCCTTGGAAATGAATATGTTTAACTGTATATTCCCCTTCCTAGAGTTATTTCTCCATGACATCCATGTGCCTTTTACTTCCCCTGTATTTGTAAGGGGGGGGGGTGGGAGGTAAACTCTTTTCAGCCCATCCCCAAAATATTTTGGCTGTTTATCCAAAAATACCATGAATTTGATGTAAAATCCAGCCACACCTTCAGCACCATGAATGTACCCACCATCCATATATCCTATCCCAAACTGAAAGTTATGCATGCTCTTGCTAACCTAGATTTGTGTGTGCATGTGCTTTTTTTTCTTTTAACAATAGGCCTAAATCCATATTAATGATCCAAAAAGTGACCAGGCCTCAGCACCTTTTGTCCTCTATACATTAACTATCCAATAATCAACAGTAGCTGTCCTGTACTCTGGTGTCTTTAGCCTAATTCAGAGGGACAGATATTTATCATCACCCTTGAATTGGGTGACCCATTCTGACAGGTCGACATCCTTATTTATGTAACAATGTCATAGACAGTAACTGCTAATGAGTGGAGTGACACAGAGGTCTGTTAGATGGAAAGGCAGAGGAAAGCCGAAAAGGGCATGAGGGGTTAATGGGACTTTTCTGTTCCAGCCTCCTGGGATGTGTAATTATGTTCTAATAAGAAATGAATGTATTGATTAGATTAGTGTGCGATTGTGTTCATGTGCACACGTATAGTGCTGCATGTATATAGACAGTCATTGTGTGTGCCTCTTGTCCCCTCAGTGTGTGTCTGAACCCAAAGGATCTTTGTGCTGAGGCCAAAAACAAGCAGTGCACTCCCACAGCCCTCTTCTTGTCCTCACTGTGGCAAACGCCATGTGAATTCAACTAGAGTTTATCTGAGTAAAGGCTGCATCTAACTCCAGCAAACACAAAATAAGGGCTTCAGGATTAGGCCCTCACAAACAAATGACTTCCTATTTGCATTGTTTTGGATAAACACTTAAAAGAGCAGTAAAAGCAGCCAGCACATTGTAAACTGTCATCTGCTGAGGCGGCCATCCACCATGCTCATGCCTGATGGATGGCCACCTCCAGCAGCCTGCTTACAGTAGGGAGGAATTTGGCCCAGCATTCTTTCTCATCAAGGAAAATATGTTCCCTGACAGGTCAAGGAAAGCATCCTTCACACGCTCATAAAGGGCCGATTCTCCACCGCATCCCTCCCAAGTGTGTGTGTTCTGAACCGGAGGGTGAATTCCCCTGATGGGAAAGACAAAACAATAGGGGAGAGCAGGGCAGGGGGGAGGAAAGCATGTCTGAAAATTAGAGCTGCCCACGGCCCAGGAGCCTGGGGAGTGCAGCTGATAGTGGGGCTCTCACTGCAGCCCCTCGCTGACGCTAATACGGGCAGGCAGCAGAACTGTGGGGCTGGTACCTTCCACTGTACAAATTCCAGCTATGAGCAGAGCCTGACACGTCCTGGGGACTTGGATGTGATGTCTGAGCTGGGAAGGGACAAACAGGGCTGGGCTGGCAGAAGAATAGGCTTTTTGGGTCACCACTTCAGCCCCCTATCCCCGGGATAACGAAGGCTGTGGCACCAGCATGCACAGGCCTGTGACAAATTAGTACCTCCAGTTGCATGCTGAAGATGAAATAAATTACTTTCTAGTGACTCCCTCTGGAAAGAAGTAGCATGATTAGGCTCTAATGGGATTTCTTTCTATCTCAGTCTTGATTAGGACCTTTGTGAGGCAGAGGGGAGGGAGGGAGAATGGAAAACTGAAGGATTCTCGGGTCTGAGGAGGGCCCACTTTACCCAACCATAACTTTTGTGAATCACGGCTAGGATTCCAGACTCAGGAAAGGCTGGAGTGCAAAGATGCAAAAAAGGATTTACTAGGCAAGATTTCCAAACATTTCAGAAATGTTTAAACCAAGTAATATATGAACTCACTAGGTTCAGTGTCACAGAAGAAGAATCTCTTGAAAATGGATTGTCATTAATCTGTCTTTTTTCGTGAAGAGTGAAAGACAGAGGGTATTAAAATAGGGCACTTGCAACGTGGAGGTCAATGGAGTCCTAAAGTCTGACCTTTATCTGAGATATAATGATTAAATACATTTCTTTCTCATTGCCATGCTACTGCAAATTTCTCCATCTGAGCAGCACTGAGGAGGTTTGGTTTGTTGGTTTGTTGTTGTTGGGGGTTTTTTTAAGTGTTTTAATGCAGAAAATCATTCAGGGAATGTATTAATAAAAGACAATGTATTTATATTCCCTGCAAGAGAGACTTAAAATCCAAGCTAGATCTAACTGTGAAGGCCCACCTTGTAAAAATTTGCCTTAAGGGTCAAAATAGAGGTAAAAAAGCCCAAAATTGGTGAAGTCTGTAGGAGTGATATCACTGACTTCATGAGAGTTGAGATCACATGTGAAATGAAAGAACTGGGGAAGGAACAACCTTGCAAAATGATGGTATTTTCTTCCAAATAAAGTATGATGCTCAAGCAAGTTCAGTATCCAGGCTGAATGACAGAAATGCCCTCTGAAGGCAGAGGCATTGCACAATGCAAATCCAGGTCCAAACAGCGGATGCAGGGGAGTTAATTTTTCAGCAACTGCTGACCCTTTGACTCCTAATAGTTGAGCGTCGGTTCACATTTGAACATTCACACAAAACTGATTTCCCCATTATATTGATGGGAACTTTGCAATGCAATGAATTATCTTCAGCTGGTTGATTTATTTCACAAAGCAACTTGAGGCAGCAAACTCAGAGCAAGGTAGCCCGAACTAAGATGAAATATCCTTCCCTGTCCCATTTATTAGTGTCAGCATCAGCATAAGCTTTTCTCCTTAATGAACCGATCTTTCATTCAGGCCAGAGAGGATCCTGAGAAAGTTTTCCTCGCTTCTTTATATTTTGCCAAACTTCTAAGTGGGCTCCTAAAAACTTATTGAAAGAGCATTACTCAGTCTGACACATTCCATTTATTTCAATATGGTGACAAAGAGGGACGATCTAGTTAAAAATATTGCAATAGCCTTATGGGATACTTATGGGTTTTTTTAAAATGTAATACATCACAATAGAATACTTTGTTTTTGTAGAATGGCATTCTGTACTCGCCAAAAAAGCTGCTGACTTAATCATTAGTTATGATGAGAAGAGATTTAGTGCTCTCTTTCTTACACTGTCACTGAGAACAATGTCTATGAAAAAGCCTATGCTTCCCATTATAAATCACTATAAGCTCCATGAAAATTTCTCCTCTACCCTGGGGTTTAAGGGAGCAGATACCCGGTGATGCAGCCTCCCAATAGCAGCACTTTATGCTGAGCCCTATGAGTCTGTGGAATGCTATGGTTCACCCTAAGTCCAGGCGCTACCAGTGCATGCAATTCCCATTGTTCAACACTTTATGAGTGGCTACTATTTGACAAAAAATTAAATACCTCTTCCTTTGCAGCCTGTACATATTTTTAAAATGTTTTAAAGCTGTAGCACATCACCACTCTTAGCATTACAAATACATATTACTGTTTATCATCAGACTGCCTCTGAGAAATGCGGTGTAGCCTTTGCTCCTTCTCCCTCTCATGGCCAAATTTCAGATCTTATTTTGGGTAAATAAGGACTCAGAAATAAAGAGAATCAAAAAAGAAATGGTTCATAGATGATTCCTTCACTGAATGAAGAACACCGTATCACATCATCTCAAAAGAACAACTCAGCCTTAATGGTTTTATGGGGGCAGTTCTGAGATGCATAAGCATCTCTCAAAATTATTTGTATAAGAAATAGAGATTTATAGAACTAGCATTAAACATACAGGTTTGAAAGTCTCTAACTTTCTTCTCCTCCTTCTCTCCTCCCCCATATCATAGTCACATACATTTGCTAGATTTTATTTTCTAACTTTCTAAAGAAGAAAAGAAAATAAAAGAAAGTGAGTGTTCCACACATCTGTCAGCATTTTTTTTCTTTGTTGGCCCAAGCTGTCAGCTTTTTTTTATCAGAAGCCTATCACAATGTTTTGAAGAAAACCAGCCAAGACATTTTCCCTAGATTTTGATGTCCTCTAATATTTAAATTCATTCTTCTGAGTTTGTTTCTTATTTACTTCTTCCCCCACTTCTTTGAGATAATATTCTGAGAAGTAGAGTCGCTTGTTTCATCACAAGCTGTCTCAAATTTGTCCTTTACCAGGTTCAAGTCTGCAAGGCCTGTTCAAAATTCCTATCACTGGGTTCAATTTGAAAGGGAGGACTTTGATTCAGAGTTCTCAACCACCCACACTGGACCTGAAAGGCTACTAGAAATAGCCCTTGTCTGCTTTGTTT
Source organism: Thryothorus ludovicianus (assembly GCA_013397245.1). NCBI lineage: Eukaryota > Metazoa > Chordata > Aves > Passeriformes > Certhiidae > Thryothorus > Thryothorus ludovicianus. The sequence continues at coordinate 80,511 of VZTB01000602.1, read as the reverse complement.
CTCAGGAACCAGAATAGACACATGCCCTCCGGTCTGCCCTGAGATATGGATTTGGCTCAATAAGCTCATGTCAGCTGCAGAAGCAGCCGCCTGCAGAGCAGTTTTCCTGGAAACTGGGAGTCTGTGTCCTCTGAAAAGGTAAAAAATTGTTTCAGTCATTTATGGCTATAATTTTTAATTTTTTCTTGGTTTGAGGTGGCTAACGGTGGCAGTCTGAGATAAAATTCTTAGTGGCCTTTGATTTCAGTTGATTTCAGATGATTGGCACTACTACTGTGAATAAAATCAGTTCTAAATCTGTAAGGAAACATGCCACCTACATATGCTAGATGCCTGCAAAACCTTTGTGCTAGAAAACATCAAGATAAAAGCACATGATAAAAGCACATATTTTATAGGTCCTTGGCTTCAATCATAGCTCCCAAAGCCACACGCTGACATCAGGACTTGAATTTTCACATGAAAGCAAGGCATGCCTGAACCCTCACAGGTAAATTATGCCTGAAGATGTTACTCACCTTAATGGTTTTATGGATGTCTGAGTTTCCAAGCTGAGCCAATCCTGTTAATGGGCTGGGAACAGAGGCAGCCTGGTGATTCCTACTCTCAGCATTGCCCAGAGGAATCCCACAGGAGTCACCAACATGGCCTCCCTGTCCCTGCCTGGAGCTTTTCGACAGACAACACCCTGCCCAAAGAGAAAGAGTGGTTGATTGGAACAGTGTTTTCCAAAGAGAATCTGACAGGGAAGGCAGCTGATGTGTGGAGACCCTCACCGAAGCAGAGGTGCTGCCCAAGTACAAATGGGTTGCCAAAGCCTCAGACTGTCTCGACCCATCTAAAGAGCTTGGATAAAATCCAAACTCTTTAAACTTCTCAACAGTACCAAATCCTTCAGTAATGACAGCAGTTAGCACCTGTTATCTATCCTCTCCAATACCACAAACAAGTTTAATCTACTTTGTAGCTCTGTTCCCGACTTTCCTTGTGAAATTCTTGCTTTCTAACATTCAAATGAGATTGGTAAACCTGTGGCAAAATGAAAGCTAAAATTGCAAGTTCTTAAACCCACTAAAATGTGACAATTATTGCAGTCACCTGCTTGACTGATCCATCTGGAGTCGCTGGTTTCCTGTGATGGATTCTGCCATCCCAGCTTACACTGATCCAGTCCTCCCCATAACCACCCTTTTGCTCTGGATTTGAATCCCACAGCTTCTCAGGACAAAACAAGGCCAGTCTATTCCCACTTCCACTCACTATCCACTCTGCTGCCATACCCAAACTGACCACCCTGGCTTTGCTAATCTCTCTGAGGGTGGCAGAGCCCAGAGAACAGATGGTTCTCTCAAAGGATCCTTGTCATTCCTGCAGGTTTTTTAACTCCAAGCTAGGGAGAAAAAAAGTGGAGCAAATGTGACCCTGGCAATTGAGATCCTTTGCTCATACAAGCAGGGCTATTAAAGCTGAATAGGAACATACATCATAATAATTAAAGTGGGCATGAGTAGGCTTTGAATTGCAGGAACTCTGGGTGACCACATTTCACTTTCCCTGTCATTGACTAAGATAGAATTTCCTCCTTCTCATCAAATGGCAACTCTTTTACTTATGGATTACATCTATGCCTTGGAAGGAGGTAGAGTTACTGATAAAGTTCTCATAAAAAAACATGCTGTATTTTCTTTCAGCTCACAGATGACTGCAGTTGATCACATCTGTTTTCCAGCAGACATCAGTGTATCCAATTAGAAAGATCACAGAATATTTTAGGGGTCTTGGGATTATTTGGTCAGCCAAAAGATTTGGGCTTTGAAAAAGAACAAGAAAACAAATCTGCTATGTGATAATTTTCATGACAACCATGGTAAAATATTCTCTTAAAACTTCTTACACAGATCTAATCATTAGCATTAAACATATATACGTGTAAAAACCAAGGGTTGGGGTTTTTTACTATTATGTTAAAAATTGTGGTGATTAAATGAGTTGCAGTCCTAGCTGAACTGACAGCAAAGGTGGGGTGTCCATGGTCACAAGATATTTCAAACACAAAAAATAATCAAACTTCCTTGAAAGAATGCATGAAGCCTTCAGCAAAAAAAGAAATTCACTACTTAAAAGGATGGAAATGTTATAAAAATGTAGCTTCCAGTTTTGATAAGTTGTTTAAAATTTTCACCTTCAGCTCTGATATGATTAATGCAATGCACAGAAGAATCTTCAAACTAAAAATCGGGGGGGGTTGATATCTGTATTTCCAAAATAAAAATCTATTTTGACACTTTCACTTTAGGATGTTCATGACAGCAAGGGAATCAAACTTTATGGAGAAATATTGATATCAAAGAAGTAATCAGTTCTTAGTTGCAAATTCTGAAAATGTCTTTGAAGTGTCTCTTGCAGTTAATTTCTTGGTTTTCCCTTAATGCTTACAATCGTGATGTCCTCCCAGGATCTGACAGCTGGAATCATGGGAGCACCAATGCATACCTACAGAGTCATAGTTAAGTAGATTTAATAGTTGTTGAGTTTTTGTGGGTCTGGAGAGAAAAAAAACAAGAGAAAACAACTGGGCATTAAGGATAAAAAAAGGCTGAACACAGAGCCAGAAGGGGCAAAAAAAATTATCTTGAGAAAAGCGAATTGGATGGGATTTTGGCAAAGTGCTACCTGTGGAAAGGCCTCTGGACTACAGGCTGGGATATTCTCCCTTGTGGCTTGATGCCTGCTTGATGCTTTCAACTGAGCCAAACTTTGTGTGCCTAAGCAAAACAAACAGGACTATATGAGAAATTGCATTTTCTTCGTTGGAAATAAAAGGCAATTCTACGGCAAATCAGTCAGTTTTAAAAGGAAACAGTCCATCTTCTAGTTTATTGTGAGTCTTTCTTCGAGTTTATTGTGAGTCTTTCAGCCAAGCCTTCAACCCTGATAACTTCTTCCTTCCCAGTGCCAAAGCAGAGACATCCAACATTACAGATTCCACGAAAAGGTGATGGAGCATCCCTTTTGAGGGCGTTGAACCCCCTCTTTGGGACTGCCAACCCAAAACACTTCCCAAAACCCCACCTGACACCCCATCTGCATGGTGCTGTGCTGCAGCTTTCCTTCCACAGGAATTCCTTCACCTTCCCCTGATGCTGTTGGGACAGGGCTGTTAAATCCCTCAGGACGAAAGGAGTTCTGCAGGACCTTGTTATACCTTAAATATAAATGGTTATATTGAAGCCTTGCATGCTGTCTATTTTACTTGGGCAAGTGTGGTTTTTGTTAGACACATAAAACACAGAGTGGGTTTTAATGGCTGATCAGATCCCGTTAAAGCAAATTGCATGTTTAAATATAAAGGATGAAAGGATCTCTATTATTCCACAAATTTCTAGCAGTGCTGCACCTTAAAAGGAATTTTATAGCAAATGTGTAGCTTTGCAACCAGCTCATGAACCAGGGGGCATAAAAAGGACATGTGTTCCAAGAGCAAATGCATTCCATATTTCAGAAATAATAAGTTCTTGCTCAAACCCAGATCTCATCAGTTCAGAGAAAGGATTTTGAACCCATGGGAAGAAGGACTTTTCTGTCTCCAGCAGAACAACTGCAATCCACACAAACATTCAAGACTAAAGATCCATTTTGGGAGAAATACTGTCCCAGTAGGTCTGGCTCATAGGAAAAGATTGAAATACTCTATCAGCAATACAGTTTGTACAAAGTGAATCTTCACACAGGCAGGAAGAAAACGTTTATGTGGTCTTGGAATTAATGAAGGTTGTAGGATTAGAAGGTGCAAGACACACAAACATCTTATGGTCTTTGTACTCTGTGTGGGTAGTTATATTCATTTATATGGGTAAACAGCTGGAGCCCTAAGCAGTTCCCTGGGGCCAGGGAGGTGAAAGTGAGAATATGTGATGATTTGCTGGTTTTGAGAAGGTAAATGAAATCCTAGGCTTTTTAAGTGAAGAATGAAAATTCTTCCTTCTCTACTTATGTTTTATTACTTATGATCATGGTTCTTGATTTATCCCCATAGCTTTCTTTCATGTAAACAGTTTTCCTTCACGCATTGGAAGTTCCAGGTCCCAAAGAGGGGATTCACAGCGATAATTAGGAGAAAGAAAATTAAAAAGAGTGAAAATAAATCAGAAACGGGAGGGGGAAGAAGATTTTAAAGGCTCAAAATTTTATTCTTCCATGAGAAAAGTCACATTGGTTAGAAATCAGTGAAAACTGATGCCTTAGCCAATACATAAGCCACAAACAGCTAGCCACAGAGTATCCCCTGCACATTCAGGGGGTTCTCCATTCAACAGGGCAGTGAGTGTAGGAGAACATTACAATGAGTTGTCTGCAACAAATCCCAAAGTCTTGAGGAAACTCCTCTTTAGTTCTCATTTATGTAAATCTTTACATGTACTCAGGCCTGAAGTATTCAAGCTCTTTCAGTAGTGCACCAAGCAGAGATGCACTATGACCTCCTACATCTCTTCCTCTTGTAGAAAATGAAATGTAAGAGGGTGGACCTTGACAGCTGAGCAGAGGGTGGAGAGCCCTGCCATGGTGTGCACTCCCCAGAGAACTTCGTGTCTGAGTCATGCCCTCAAAAATGTCTCTTGCAGAGATCTGCTTTCTCCATTTAGGAAAACCCTGCTGTGCCAGAAAAGTAAAGCTATTTTTTGTGGCAGGGCACTGGCCTGGCTTTGCTAAGGGTGAAAGGAAATGGCACCAAGATTCATTTTCCCTCGTCCACAAGCAGCAACCCATACAGCTTTACATTCATCTTTAGATAATACATTCTGAATGTCACAGAAAAAAAAAAATCACTGAAGAAAAAGGATCCAAAACACACTATGATCCCAAATAACTTGAATAAAATAAGCAAAAGACGTGACCATGAAATTTATGAGAAATAAAGACTTTACTTGACATCTTTTATGTGAAGTAAAGATGAATACTGCATGATTAGCCAAAAATTGCAGAAAATGTTCTAGTTTGTTCTTTCCCACTTTTTCACTGCATCCAAGTTTCAGTTAGTGTAAAGAGGTGGAAATTTCTATTTGCAAGCTAGAGAGATTTCCTGGGCTCAAAACCAGAGTATGTCTTTAATACAAATTCATGCCTCCAAAAATCCCATCACAAGTGACAACCTGCATTATTCCTTTATTTTCTATGCACAAGATGTGTGGAAAAAGTCTGGGTTGATTTTCTTACAAAGTGTCCAAATCCTTCTGTTTTGGAAAACCCCAGATTTCCAGTGGTGTAAAATCTTATTGTGAGACAAGAGCTGTCCCACATTTGGAAGTCAGGAGGCTGCTGCTTTTTCTATTCCTTCCTGCCATCTGCAAGATCTCATATGGGGTAAAAACGGGAAATTACTTGAGCAAATCTTCAGCTTTCCTCAGTTTGCTTTAAATAATGTCCTCGGCCTTCTGCCTCATGATTTACATAATAAGGAGACTGTGTTGTGTTATTACATCAGTTTCATTTCTTCAGGGAAAAGGGGTCCAGATGTATTTGACTAAGTCATTAGTGCAAACATCCCATATTTGTAACAGCATTCCCTAGATCAACTGTAAAGACACACTGTTGATTTTGGCTACAGCCTGAAGAGAGGACAGACACTGCCACTTGATCTGAGCAGCTGCCTCCTCATGACTCCCTCCAAGTTCATTGTCATGGAGAGAAGTACAAACCTCTAATGGATCCATGACATGAGCAAGCACCGATTCATGAGACCTGGCAGACAACTCATCTGATAAAAACCACCATTGTGCAGCTATTCGAGGAGGAGGGGAAAAAAGAGATTTAGCCTTCCTTAGAGAGGTTCTTTCCTTTTGTCAGGGTGTTTTTCTTCACTCAGATGGGAATGAAATTACAAAGGAAGACAGAGTGGGGTCCCGACGCCTCAGCTCTGGTGGGATGCTGCTGTCAATGGGTTTGTTGGAAGCTCTGGTGAGTAAGGTACTACTCAGAGTGAGGAGAAGTTAAAAAAGCCCTTCCTATCTGACTCAAAAGCATCAGTGGAGTGTAGCAATGAACAATATGCAACCCAGCAAAGTTCTAGTAGTAAAAACATTGATTTTCCTACATTATTTGCTGCTTGATTCAACTCACACAAAAACTTGACTACACCAAATTATTACTACCACACCAAGCAACCTGAAGCTTCTTTAGTTGCAGATAAGGCCTCATTGTTGATTTACTTTCGTACCTTAATATTGACAAGTAGAAATGGAAAAAAAAAAGCAAATTAAATGATAGGTAGCTTTAAATTGTTAGCAAATTGTTCCAAACAGGCATAATAATGAGCCTGACAAAAATGTGCAAACCAGTTCTTTGAAATATTGCTGCAAAGCAGAAGAGGGCACATGGCTAAGTAGATGAGCAGCTTCTAAAAGGAAATAATCTAAATAACTTATTTCTGAATAGAAGTTTTGAGAATAGGTCAGGAATTCTGGTAGATGCTGACGTGCTTGTATCACATTTGTGCCACAGCCTCTGTTTGCTCCCCGGATGCAATCATAAGACTGAGATTTTTCTGTAAATATTTGGAATTATAAATTGAGTAAGGACTGTCATGTTCCCATACAATAAACATTGTATTTTTCATTTAGAAACATTTCATTTAGAAAACATTTTTGCTTAGCATGATACAAAGATGTGCGAGAATTACAATGTATGAGTAACGGACAAGAAATATATATTTAAATATTTGACACATGCTCTCCTACAGGATTAGACCCCATTAAAAGGTAAAAACTTGCACTTATTACTGTCCCCTGGCTTTGTCATAACTGTTCAGAGCCCTGGTGCTGCTCAGGAGATGTGGTATTTGCACTTAATTGCATCATTTGAAAGCCTTAGAAGAGGGTATTCTAATGATTAAATCAATGTAAACCAGGTTTCAGAGCTAAAATAATCAAAAGTCTGACCAAGGCAAATGTTCTCAATAAAGTGAGCTTGCCAAACACAAATGCTAATTAACACCTGATTCTAATTTGGTGATTGTGAAAGTGTGGCAATGAAGCCCTATGATTTTGCAAGTGGAAATAACATTGCTTTTCCCCATTGGTAGATTGCATGAATTGCCCTCGTGGCCAAAATTCCTCTTTTTGATCCGTTCTGGGTACAGTCCATCAGCATGGAGGCAGCTATGCTCAGGTTGTACAGTACTTCCCTGCCTGGGAATATTTACCACACCCTGGTGTTTCCCCCAGCTGCAGTGGTTCTGAATGAAATTTTATCTACCTCAATGTCAGCTCTCACTGAAAATTTTCAAGATGAGAAAGTTCAAAATATCCCACTGACTACAAATGGCAAAAAACAAGTGGTCACGTTCTTTCATTTTTCCTTACGATGGATTTGGACTTTTTGAGGGAGGAAGAATTTTCCTTCGGCCAGTTTTCACACAGGGACCTCAAGACCTCCTGCGTACTGTGGCGAGTCTTTCATTCAGCAAGCCCCTGGTAACAAAAGCAGACGTAGCAGCATGTGGCTAATCACTGAAGTCACTGGGCATTGGATCAGCCACCTGAATAACTCAGGGCTTTGCCTTGTGTTCTTTACCCTCTTCATAGTGAGGACACACAACCTGGCATTAGACAGGATCTCTGTTGACACCCCAAATGGCCAGGACTGGCTTTGCAAACAGGAAAGTGCTGAAAGGACTATTTTCCCTACTGAATTAAGCAATGAGTCTTCCCAGTAGATACAGTATTCTGGTTTGAAAAGCAAAACCAGTGAGACACTCCAAATCAGAAATACAATTTATTAGGAAAAGGGAAAATAAAACAAAAAGGAAACAAAATACATGCAATAAGGAAAAAGAAAACCACTGACAGTCAGAATACAACCTGACACCCTGTTGCTCAGGGTGTTGGCAGCAGTCCAGTTGGAATGGTGGCTGCAATCCTCCTGGAGTAGCAGCTGTGGCTCCGTTGAAGCAGTGATCCTGTAGAAAGGTGCAGCTTTCTGCTGAAGGTCCAGGGGCGATAGATGGGCCTGTTCTTCCTCTGGCAGTCCAGTGGAGAAGGCTGCCTTGGTGTTCCAAGTCTCAGGTTTTTATTCAGGTAGAGAGGCTTGGCTCCGCCCCCTGGCTGGAGCATTTCCCAATGGGATGATGGAAATTTATCAGTGGACTCATTGGCCAATGAGCAGATCTATGCCTGGAGGGAGGATGGGTCATGGAGGAGATAAAGAAACTGCTCTGGATGGTTTCTTATCAGCTGGCTTATCAACAGAAGATCACATCACTCCTGCCCCCATCCATCCCAGTTCCAATAGATGGTAATTGAATAACACATCTTTGGTTACATTTTACACTGCAACCCATGACACACAGTGAATCTCCTCTGTGGACAACTGCAATACTTCAGACCTTGGGACCATTAATCCAGTGTCATCTCCCAGAATATTTTTTTATTTCTTAAGTGCTCATTCAGTGACACTCTCACATTTCTTTGCATGAAGATGGCATGACAACACACCAGTAATTTTTACAAAATAAAGTTACTGCTGCCTTAGACCAGAAAGTTGTGGCACTTCTCACTTGTGGCATGCCTAAAATAATGTGCAATTGAACTCCATGTGAGACATACACAAATAATTACCAGAGCATACAACATAAGAAGCATCTTCAAAAACAAAGTGACACAAATTTAACTTCTAGATGATTGTCGATGAGTCCAGTTATAAAATCAACGCCTCACATATTTGATCTACACAACAGCTACATTATACCATCTACTGATCTTTTTAATGGTTTACTCAGCCCGTCATTTAAAAAAAAAAAAAATGAAAGCCAAAATTTTAAGTGCAGGGCCCACAGAAATACTTTAAAAGACTTGTATTTTATTACTTCTGCAGTGCAAATGTATTTGACTGCGTGTTTAAAGCAACTGCAGTTTGTTCTTTATAAGGGTGAATTTGCACTATAAATGGCATCCCCTCTTTAGAAACAATACTTCCTTTATCTGCTTGTGTTCAAAAGCTCCTACCAGGGAAACCTAACTTATCTGTTTCATCTTAAAACTGGGGCTGCCTGTCAAGCTTTGACAATCTTCAGATTCTTTTGGAAATAGGAAGCAACCTATTGTGTTCAAATTTGCTCTTAGTGACAGCTGATCCCACAGGAGCATCTAGTTAGAAAATAATTGATAGCACTTGAAATAGAAAGGAAATAGAAAGGACTGCAAATCAGGTATGACAAGTTTGCATTCAACTGCAGACCTAAAACTAATTAGGTTAAGAAATCAGCTTCAAAAGGAAAAAAAAACAAACAAAACAAAACAAACAAAAAAACCCAACAAAAAAACAACAAAAAAACAACTTAAGGAGAAGGAAATAAGAAGTTTGTTTATTGCATATACACTTTCATTCTGACAATATTTTCCTCTTTAAAAGGCAGGCCTGGAGTAAGCAGTACATTAAAGGGATGGGCCCAAAGCAAAGCCTGCAAACCGAATACTCTGAACTTTATGACTCAAGCCCATCTGCAGTTTGTTATAAACAAGTCATAAGGCATAAATGAAAAAATCTGGATGCAGAAGGACAGAGGCTCGATCCTGCTACTATTGAAGTGAACAGAAAATCTCTTGCTGACTACAGAAGACTTTGGATCTGGCTTTAAAATTCCAGAGTAATACTGGCATGGCTTCAATCGTGTGAGTGAGTGTGCGCTTGTGCATAAATACAACAGAGCCCAATATTACAGATTTTTAACCCTGACTCTTATGTCAGACTATAACAACGGATGTCAAAAATGAAGATAACATGGGAGGAAGTTTATTTTGATGAGGAAATCCGTAAATGCTGTTGAAAATATGCTTGGAATGGTTAATTAGCATGTAGGGGCTTTGGAGGAAATGATATCTTGCAGCTTGACCATCATCTTTTTGCCAGGTTTCCCTTCACTTTATCTCTTATCTGCAGGAAACTGTCTCACAGCTTCTGAATCTGCTGTTGGCTAAAAGGAGAAAAAGGACAATGACTCATTGTTGGGCAACAAGACAAGTTCTATTTGGATTCTAAATTTCCACATTAATACAAGTTAATGTCCTATCTACTGTACTTTAGCCCATCCAGGGGATGTGCAGGGTGGGCTCTGAAACCAAGCAAAAGTGAAAGTTCCTCTACCAAAATAACAAACAGTAAATGAAGAGAAGATATAACACCCAAGGGATGAAAACACTGCGTAAGAAAAAAAAAAACAAACCTGCTGTATTTTCTATGACTAAGGCATCAAAAAGGCTTTCTTAAAAAATGAAAGTATCGCAAATAATGGGTAAGACAGGATGCAGGAGCTGATGCCCACCGAAGTTACTGGAGCTGATGCCCACCGAAGTTACTGCTGGTCAGACAACATTAAGCACCTTGACTGCTGGGACTTTTCTATCGCAGGGGGTATTTTCGAGGGGAAATGAAGCGATGCAGGATTCCTTCCTCTGCAGCACTGGTGGAGGGCTGGCAGCGAAGGTCTGCTTGGACACGTGGTGAGAGGGGATGGTGCATCCAGCAAGCACAAGCAGGGGCCGGGAGGATCACTGGAGCATCCCGGCCCCCGGCTGGAAATCCCTATGGAAATGCCGAGCTTAGGGAAGTGCTGGGGGAGGGCCGAGATGCATCAGACGATCCCCGTGCCAGCACTAATGAGCACATCAATGAGAGGATTAAGAAGGGATGGGGACATGTTTCTCCCACTCCCTCTCCTGCAGTGATTGCTCCAGCGCACAGAGGTGTGGCTTCATTTGGGTAAGGACTGAAAATTCAGCGGCTTCTCCAAATATTACATAAAAGGAAAGAATTACATTAAAAACACGATCTAACCGTGTAAATATTTTTTCCAGTTTCGCTGACCAAATCCCAAACATGTCATGCGTCTTGCATTTTTTATTCCCCCAGCTCTCTCTCCCCAGTGTTGAGCTAGCATCTGAAATAAGAGTACACAATCAGTATGTTAATAATCAAGGAGTCTGCTCGCTGCATTATGCAGACTTCAGAGGAATTTCTTCCACTGTCTGATAAATATTATAAACAGGCCTGTTTGTATTAAGAGAGCCTTGTGTAGCGAATCCAAAAGTGACAAACCAAACAGTTTTAAGTGGTTGCATTCCATCTCCAAAAGCTCTGAGTATCAAGCATCACTGGAGACCTGCATCCCGTCTGCATGTGAGGAAAACAAAGAAGCCCACACTCAGTTGGGCTGGAGGCTGGGTGCTGAAGGAGATGACTGTGATGAGGATTTTTTGTGTTACAGAGAGGGAAGGCATTTGTTCTGGAGAGAGAAACAGAGAGAGAGAGAAAGAGAGTGACACTTCAGGAAGGGTTTACATCTGAGTCATCATCTCTGCCAGCCTGTGTGTGTGTCCATCAGCCAGCTGAGCTGGAAAACATCTCAGGATTGCAGGGAATTCCTAAGGTCTGTGACCACTGTGGGCCTCCTGTGCTGCCCTGCAGGAGGAAAGATTCCCTCCTGTGGGCTGAGGGCTATATGGCAATTCTTGGAGTTGGAAATGGTGGTAAACATTCCAAGCACGTGGCCAAACTGCTTGAATTACCACCTGAAACTTTACATTTAGGGCAAACTAGGCACAGCTCCATTCCCATTCCACCTGCATAAGGTGTGCAAGACTCAAAGCAGTGAGGGGTGGGAGGAACAGCAGGAAAGGAAAGAGGAGAATCTCCCTTTTTTCCCCTGCTCTTTCCCCTCTCTACCTTCTTAGTCTCTCGGGAGACTGGGAATCCTACTGGAGCAGGCTTGTGCACCTTGGAGTGGAAGGGACTGAGCCAGAAATGCTGGGAGAGTTTTTAATCACACAAGCTGGAGGATGCTTATTTGCTGTTTATTTCCACCAAACCACTTTGGGTTTCCAAAGTGGAGCCTGGAAACTGTGAAGGGACAGTCTTTCTCATGAGATTTCCTGTTGGTGCTGCATCCAGTAGCACCGGAAATATCACAAGAATAGCTTTTCTTGTGGTATTTTATTACTTCTGCTTCTGCTCCTGGCTGGAATTGGGAAGTACAGAGGTGCATGGAAATGAAATATAGCGGTCAGGGGAGAGTCTGACAAAAATTTGGAAACGACAACAGCAAGAAAGGTCATTCACTCGAGTCTCAGGAACCACTTGCAATCTACTCCTGTTTTATTCAGGCACATTTACGTGATGCTGCTTTTAAAAGTCATTCACCCAAGGCTGGCATCAGCACTCATTCAAACGTGGACTGTCTGTGGTTTAGCTGGGAGTTCTGCTGCTAAGTTTCTATAGAGAAGTGGCTTCTGTTTCCTAAAATGTTTAGCTGACATAATCCATCATCAGAATAGGCCCAAGCAAAAAAAAAAAAACCAAAAAAAACCAAACAAAAAAACCCCCAAAAAACCCACATCCTGCTACATCTCAGTTGCATTGCCTTTATTTAATATTATGGCATGATTAGCCATATTAGACAATATAAAATCTGCCTTCTCTGGTCAAAAGAGAATCTATTTATCTGTATTTACTTCCTGCTCAAAATTGTTTGACAATTGCTATGGGCAGACAAAATTTCTCTAGCAATTGTTTGTAAATACACGTTACAAATATTTTTCAGCTCTCTCAGGCAGCAGTTCTTGGTGGCAGTGGTGACTAAGCAGTGCAAGCAGCTGCTAGCAATTCTACCCAGCCACGTTTGCCCTGAAGGCAGCCCAGGGGCTTGATCCAGAAGGGAGGGGAATGGCTCAGGCAGGGGTGGACACCCAGGAGCTGTCAGGAGGAAGGGAAAGCCAACAGCAGCTCAGGCCAGCAGAAGCTGTTCAGCAATTTTCACCCTTGGCATTGCAGTCAGACTACCTAAACCACTTGGGACCGATTCCATTTCCTCTTTGGTTGATTTAATCTTTGCAAATTACTTCTGTTTCTTCCTGAAGTGAATTCTCCTTCACTGCAAAACTAATTTTGTTCCATTATTAAATAAGTGTTGGCTACTAATCAACACTGTGCTTTCCTGAACAAGCTCCATTTGCAAATAAACCAAATTAAAAGGAGAATAATGACAAGAAATTATTAAAAAGCCAGAACAAGATTCTCTGAGTTAATTTCCCTAATTATCTGTCACCCTAAGAGCACTTTGCTCAGTTTAGATTAGAAAAGTGAAGTTTTGCTGCAGAAATGCCAATGTCATGAGGAAAAATCATGGGTACTTTCAATTCCTTTTTTTGCAGGAGACTTAGGACACTTGTCTCACTCGTGAATAATTGCACTGAAGTTGGGAGGACTGTTCCATCTTGAAAAGATAAGACAGATTTGGCCCTGTGGAGGTCTGTGGACCCTGAGAGGCACTCCCTGGGTTGGGGAGGCACAAGAGGCTTCTCTCACAGGATCCTCTGTTATGCCAATGTATCCCTGTTCTGCTCCCTCCCTCAGCCCTGTTAACCCCATCCCTGTCCCTGTGTCCCTCAGTCACTCCCTCCCTATTTTTCCCCACTGGCTCCCACCTCAACCCTACCTTTGTGCTGCCCCCATACCCCCTGACAATTGATATTCGATAATTGATAAATGATGTAAATGACAATTGGTCCCTGAGGCTCTCCCAGCCCCAACCACCCCTACACTTGAACCCCTACACTTGAACCCTTCCCATGAGGTTTGCCTTTGACCCTGGACAATCTGAGTGTGTGTGGCTGGAATAAACATCTCTGTGCAACCCCTGCAAAGGCCCTTCCTGCCTCTTTGCCATCACCATACCAGCAGCTATCCCAGCTTTCAACATAGCTCAAGGAGACTACTTTTCTGCTGATGTTTTGGAGATCTAAAGGCACATGCAGATGGAAGAAAAAACAGCTTCCTGCAATAGTTGGTTCCATAGCTTCTGTAATAAAACTGGACCAAATTCTGCACCGACAACCTGTGCAAACAGGACAGAAAACATTTCTTTTAAAGTGACAAAAATTTTGTCTCATTCCTCACTCCCTCACAGTTGCACAGATATTCCAAACCACGATTCACAGCTCAAAGTAATTATTGTTGTAAAATACCTTTACTATCATCAAGGACTTCAGAGGGCATGGCTCCACTCCCAGTTGTCCTTCCCTGGAGTCGCCCAGCACACATTTCCTGTACCAAGGAAGAAAGTGGTTTGGAGGCAGCCTCACTGCTTTTCCCTTTTTTCCCACATTCTATTCCCAGTTGACACTGTTGGGTGATGTTTGGGTCATATCTATTGGCTCTGTGTACGTTTATTGCATGCCTGTACCTTCTTCTGTGTTAAAAACTGGGACACTAAGTTATAAACTCATGTTGTATCATTGCAAAAGAGAGAAATACTTTGAAAAATCAGGGATAACAGAAATTAGTTGAAAGTTTAAACAGCAGCAGATGGAATCTTATGAAGAACAAACAGATTATTGTAGACTGACACAAATAAGACTTCTCTGTTCAAAATCATAGAATGTGCTGGTTTGGGAGGGACCCATCAGGATCATTGAGGACCTTTTTCACACACTTCAGAAATAGCTACTGGCATAAAACATTGTAAAGATGCCCATTTAAACTTTCAAGATCAAGCAGCAGCAGCTTCCATCCAGGGCATAAGAATGACTCCTCAACTTATTGGTCTTGGTGCTTCTTTCTCAGTCAAGTAAAACTTTAAGAGTCTACCAGGAAAATTTTAAGGTCAGAGGGAAATCTGACTGAAAAAGATACAAAATCTCCTCCAACTGGAATTTTCCACAACTGAATGAAAGTAAAAATACAGAGTTGGGTTACATGCATCCAGTGTACATAAAATTAAAATATTGGCTAGGAATAGGTGGTCCAGACTAATATTGCCCTCTCTTTCCATGATATTCCTCAAAAAGCCTGAAGCAGCCTGGATTCACTTACATATTTCTTTAGCATTTGGGAATGTTTGGGTCTGAGGTTTTGTGCTGAAATGTCAGGCACCTATTGTTATGATTTCAGTATCTATGTTTTAATTCTTTTCTAGCACTTCAGTGGAACATGGATTTTTCTATTAGCTCAGTGCTCTCTGGATGACTTTCCAAATTAGGAAGTGCAAATTAGATGGTGAAGAACTGGAAGTGGTGTGAGGGTCAGCCCATGATGGAAGTTCTGCAGTCACTTAGAACTAGTTGAGGTCCTGGCCACCACAGCTGAAGTATGGGACAAAATTTGGATTTGGTTGGGGATAGCCTCATAAAATTCCTTCGATAGCACTTGTTTTTTCTTATGTTTATGAAGAACCGCAAATAATATCTTTATTTCCTGGGATTATTTCAAAGATTAATTAATTAATTAATTAATTAATTAATTAATGTTTACAAATCATTTGGATTTTAGAGTAGATAGGGACTGGGGGAGAAAATTAAACAAGAACTCGGATGGGTCCAGAAAAACAGCAGATTTTCTTCATTCTGTTTTCAAAAGGACATGAGATTCTGCTCAAATCTACCCCAGTAAATGAGAGCAGAAGCCCCCAGAGTAGATTATGTGCTTTAGTGTTTTTATAACAGGGAAAATCAACAGAGTAATGCAGAGTACATGGCAGTCTGACCCCTCAGGGCTCTCCCAGGAGCTCCCAAGCCTGCCCTGCCACTGCAAACACCAGATATGCCCAGGTGAGGATCACAGGCAGCAGCACTCAGGCACCTGAAACCAGAATTTGCCCCACTATGTTCCAAAGGCAAGTTCTAAATGTTCTCCAGGGCAGATGGAGCGAGTGGGGGAACAACCCATCGCACTGGGGAGCCTGGATCATGAACCAGGGCTCGGGGGCAGCGGGGATTTGGACTCCAGCTGAAACCTGCAGCTCCCGCTCAGCCAAACGAAACAAAACTGAACTGGGGCATGTGAACTGGAACTACTTCATCAATTATTTGATCAGCACAGCAACAGGGCACAGGCTCGGCGCTGTCCCAGCTCTGCCCTGCGAGAGCCCTCGCAGTTATTTACGGAGTATTCTTTTAATATACTTGAAAGAAAGTAACCCCTGCCCTGCCGTGTTATCAGTCCTGTGCATCTCAAGATCTAACACGTTTTAGAGCTGGTTATCAGCAGCAGTAAAATCAACATTTTACAGGCTTCTATTCTTGTGCCATATTTGTAGAAGTTGCAGGGCTATCGCTGAACAAATGCCTCTTTCATTGCCTTTCTGGAAACATAAAGTTCCTTTAAAGCCTAGAAAATTAAATTGTGTTCGTCTGGGAGACGGCGTGTAGACAAAATCTGCTTCAAAAGTCAGAAGGCCCCTGAGTCAGAGGAAAGTTCAATTAATTTGTCAGAGAACCGAAAACAGATGATTTCAATCAGCACCAGGGAATGACTTCATGGCTGGGAAAGGCCAGAGCTCCGCTTCCAGCCGCACTAGCGGGCGGCCTCGCAGGAGTCACGCTTCTCGGAGCCTCGGGCTGAGCTGAGCCGAGCCCAGCCGGGCTGAGCTGAGCTGAACTGGGCTGAGCTGAGACGAGCCGGGCTGAGCTGAGCTGAGCCGAGCAAAGCGGGCCGAGCTGAGCCGAGCCACGTAGGGGAGAACGCAGCCGAGCTCAGCCGAGCTCAGCCGAGCCGAGCCACGTAGAGGCGAACCCAGCCGAACTCAGCCGAGCCGAGCCGAATTCAGCCGAGCTGAGCCACGTAGAGGCGAACCGAGCCGAACCCAGCCGAGCGCGGCGGAGCCAAAGATGAGCGCGGTCCGGGATCACGAATGGCCGGGAAGCCGCGCCTCCCCATTGGCTGCGCAGCCCGCGGGACTGACCAATCAGCGCAGCGGGCGCTGACAGGGCGGGGCGCTCCGCCGCCATCGCTGCGCGGTCCCGTCCCTGTCCCGGTCCCTGCGCCTGTGCCTGTAACATCCTGTGCCTGTGCCATGCTGTGCCTGTCCTATCCTGTGCCTGTGCCTGTGNCCTTGTCCCTGTCCCTGTCCCTGTCCCTGTCCCTGTCCCTGTCCCTGTCCCTGTCCCTGTCCCTGTCCCTGTCCCTGTCCTGGTCCCGTCCCGTTCTGGTCCTGTCCCGTCCTGGTCCTGTCCCGTCCTGGTCCTTTCCTGTCTCTCTCCCGTCCCTATCCCGTCCTATGTCCTACTCCTCTCCTGGTCCTGTCCTCCTCCCGTCTCTGTCCTGAGTCTCCACTCCTGTGTCTCCAGTTGTCCCGTTCCGCCTCTGTCCAGTCCCATCTTTGTCCTGTTCCGTCTCTGTCCCGTGCCATCCTAGTCTCCTTATGGTCCCGTCCCGTCGCTGTCCCGACCCATCCCTGTCTCGCTGTTCCGCCGCTCGCCGTCCCATCCTTGTCCCGTCCCGTCTCTATCCCGTCCCGTGGCTGTCCCGCCCGTCCTTCCCTGCATCCCATCTCTCGCGGCTTCCCGGGCCCGGCGGGATGCGGACCGGGGCCGACTGTCCTGGCGCCGGGCTCGGGATGCTTTCCCCGGCCGCAGCTGCCGGGGGAAGCACGGATGTCGGGAAATAAGCCCCTGTCCCACGCACGCCGCGAGCCCCCGCGGGAGCTCCATCCCTCCCTGCTTCCATCCTATTCGCGGGGACATCCACGTCACACCGCTGGAAATGCCGGGTCCAAACCCTCCCAGTATATTTGTCCCTGTCCTTTGGGTAAGAAATACGCCAAAACCTTGCTCGTGCTCTGCCTAGGCACGGAGAGATTTGTCGTGCCTGCACGGAGAGCGTGGTGTCCCCACACACACCGCAGAGACAAAAAACTGCTTCAGTGGCAAAAATAACTCTTGCGTGGGAAAAGCCCCAAAGCCACTGGCTCCATCACCGCAGGATTTGGACTGTAAGAATGTCTGAATGCATAATAATTTTTTATCATTCCCCTAAGATGATCACTTTTGTGAGCAGAAGCCAGGGACAGACACATGAAAAATAGGGAATGTTGCTTTAAAGGATTCCAGGGAAACACCTGTTCCCGTATCATATGGGATTTTTTTTTCTGAGAAATATATATTGTGACTTGCCTCAAACAGACGATTAAGTTCAAATTAACTCGATTATTTAAAGCAATAATTACTGGGGACATATTTTAAAATAAAATAATAATAATAATTAAAAATAATATTAATAATACACTCCTTGGTCTTTTAACGCTTTGTGCTGCTTTAGCTCTGGCAGTATCTCAGGAAATTATTTTATGCCATAAAAAGTACTGATGAAANGGCATTATTTCTTTCCATCTTTGGATCACCTTTGCCATTGACACCAAGGAACTTTGAACCAGCTGGGAAATGGATGGCTTCAATCCCATCCCTTGTACACAAAACCAGCCCCAGCCTCAGCATCTTAATCATGAAGTTGCTGAAAACACAGAGTTTCTCTGACAGGGCAGATTTTGTCCCTGTCTATTTAACTCCAATTTAGCACTAACTAAGCGCTGACAGAAGATAGATAAAATGGTTGCTAGAAACTGCCAGGAAAAACTCCCTCCAGCTCCTACCGAAGGGAGCAGAGAAGTGACGGATGGCTTCAGGGGATAATCAACAAGTGGGAAGGATGGAGGCCGGCCAAGTGTGCTGTGCATACCTCACTCGAGCATAAAAAAAAACGTATGGCCGCAGTGGACAAGCTATTCCACATCTCTCCAGCGTCCTGCTCCTCCACGAGCCAATATCCTGGAGCCAGCTGGGTCAGTGGATGGCTGGCCTGCTGCTCTGACTCTCTTTGGTCACTGAAATGTGCTGGTGCTCCTCCTCAGAAGGCACTGAGATCACCAGGGTCCCTCTAAGGGAATGGAAAATCTGCTGTTCCCTCTGCTGTGCTTTCCTTCCCTTTATTCCTTCTGGCAGCTCTGGCATCTCCTAGCTCTGCAATCTCAACGGACACAACATCGAGGAAAATTAATTTTTCTGGTTTCTCAGAACCCCAAAAGACCCAGGCTGGTACAACTCCTTACAAAGGAGTAAACACAGAAAATATTATGGAATTATTTTTAATAAAGAAAGATTAAAAAAAATTAAAAAAACAAAGATAAATAAAGAAAATACAACAAAAAGCAGAGAGGAAGTAATTTTAAAAGTATATAAAAGAGGATGCTGTCACCCTTTCCATAAAGTCAAGGACAACATTATCACTGATTTCAGGGGAAGCAGGATGATCCCTGCTCTTCAGAAGCTTTGTTTTCTGCCTGCTCATGAAACAAACAAGGACCCTGTTGCACATGGCTGTGTTGTAAAAGCAAAAATTAATTCATACTCATAATCTGTTCAAACCCTAATGGAAGAAGTTAAACTGTACAAGTATCTGAATCCAAGCAGATAATCCCACTGTTCCATTTCTCTGTTATTGCTATAAAATTATATTTGTACTATTTATGGAATGTGCAGATACAGGAGAAATGTATTTATAGCTGTTTTGACTAGTTCTACTGTATGCTTAGAGAAGAAACCATGGAATTTGGGGTTTGGCATTTTGGACACTGGGCAAAAATTAGAGGGCCCCTAATTCTCTTGACTGCCATTTGCTGCCGTGTGGTTCTCAGGTCATCCAGGCATCTCTGGTTGGAAGGGAATACAATTCTCAGCATCAGCCATGTCATTTTCATCTAATTATCTGTAAAGTGCACAGCCAGCTTCTCTCCCTGGACTGCAGGAAATGCTGACTTGAGTAATATTTTGGAAAGGCACTGACATCTCTGAATCAGGAGAAACTTTGTATTGATTTTACTGCTTCTGTTCAAGTCAATTCTTCACACTTGGAATGAAAAAGCATTTATAGCTTTTGCCACAAAGAAATAAGATAGCAAAATCCTTTCACAATGCCTACAAATGAAACTTCGACTTTTTTATCACCTTGGAAATTAGCTTTAGGCGTTTTGCTATGAAGTAATTATGTCAGCCACAGATTCTTCAATTTCTCTATGTTACATTCAGGAAGACATAAAGTATTTAATGTTTGCTAAAGCTCAGAGAATACTGCACAAGCCTGTTGGTTTGGTGAAGATGGTTTACAAATGTGGAGTCCAGGCTCCTCCAGTGACCATGAGGGATCTTTTTGCTACTTTAACCCCTGTTTCCCTGGAAAACAGGGAACAGTTTGGAAACAAGGACACAGCTAGCTCCTGCAGGAAACAGGGCTTTTGAGACCTGGAGAATTTTAAAATGCATTTTCTGCTGCTGCTTATGCCCATATAATGACATCCTAGTCATCCAAAAAGGACTGTGAGCACGGGCCCAAGAAAAACTGTCCCTAAGCAGAAAATCCCAAGCAACGGGTTTTCTTTTGCTTTAAGAATTAGTGTCACTCAACAAAGCCCGCCGGTGGGATGGGAACATCTCCTTCCCCTGCACCACATGACTGCAGCGATAAGCAGAGTCAGATGAGGCTGCTGGGCCCATGGAGGCGCCTGCTCCTGCTGAAAAGGAGCAGGGTGTTCCCCCCCCCCAGCCCGGCACTGACGGACCTGTGCACCCCTGGTGCTGACACCAGCGCTCATCTGATCCCTTTGGGAGTTAATTCAGCTCTCTCAGGCACCACAGGGGGGAAAAAAAAATAATTAAAACAAGATGTTTAGGTATTTATATATAGGGTCATAGGAACACAAGCCCTGGTCAAAGTTCTGCATCCTGCTCAGGAAGGGGAGAGAGTGGATTTGCCTCTTTCACTGGCAGCAAACTGTTCTTCAGTCACCTACACAATTCAATCCAAAGATTTTTGTTCTGGGACAAAAAAAAGGTCATTTTTTAGTGTAATTACATTCATTTTCTCAACATAGCCTTGCCAATGTTTCCCACTCTTGCAGTATTATGGTTTTATTGGAGGGAAGACAAAATATTTTCTCCAGTAATTCAGAATTTTCCTTTCTTCCTTTCTGAGAAGGAAGAAGGGAAGAATTCTGAACCATAAACCAGCATTATACTGAGTAATGAACCACACTTGTTTTATCACCCTTATATGTATTTTTTTATATATATATGCTGGTAGCGCTTAAGAAAATCCAATCAAGAATCAAACCCACATTGTGCAACACATTAAACAAACACATAATAAACAGCCAGCCCATGCCAGCATTGACTTTGTATGCTTGGGGTTTTATAAAACCTTCAACTTGGAATATTTTGGATAAATCTAGACATTCCAAAATGAAGCCTCTAAAGTAATAAGTAAAAGAGGCTGTGTTGAAAAATGTCATGATTGCATTTAAATAAATTGGCCTAGTTAGATTAAATGAACAGCCCTTAAAGATGTAATTCTTCCTCCATTCTGTGCAGAGGTTCTGTCACAGACCACCAGTACTCAAAGAGCCTGTGAGAAACAGCTGGATTGAGTGAAAAATCAAGAAACAGCCTTGATATGCAGTCAAGCCCATTTAATTACGCTTCCTAATTATATTTCCCATGATAATTATATACAGTATTTAAATGCAGCATGCCATTTCCTGCTCGGAGTGATTGAAAACACCCTCCCGATTGGCGAGGCGGTGCCGGTGGGAGCCAGGGACCGATGCGATGCTGCCGATAAACCCCGGCTGCCCGGCGGGCAGGAAAAGCGCCGCGATGCGGGAGCAGAGGCACCGCTCGGCCCCTGCAGGGCACGGAGCTGCTGCTGCTGCTCACCCGAGGAACAGCTCCCTGAGAAACCCTTCTGAGCATCTGCTGCTGCTGCTCCTGCGTCCAAATATTGAAATCTGCCGGCTCCTAGCTCAGCGTCTCTCCGCTTGTTCTCGCGTCTGAAGGAAGCTGGCGGGACACCCGAAATCCCGGGGAGGCGGGAGACAGGAATCCCTCTCCTGTTGCCTCTCCCTCTCACTGCTGTGCTGGCGGTGCTTTTTCACGGTCACTGCAGTGCCTGGGTGTCCCCAGCTCTTGTACTCCACACCTGCAGTCAGAGGAGGAGGAGGCTGGCGGGGAAAAGGAAAAGAAGGCAGAGGTTTGGGGAACGCAGTGCTGCTTGGCGAAGGGATGGTGTCCCACAGCAGCAATGGGCAGAGGGAGCCGAGGATTCTGCAGGCTGCTCTCAGAGAATCATGGAGTGGTCTATGCTGGAAGATAACAGATAATCTATTTCCAACACCTTCCACAATCCCAGGTTGCCTAGAGCTCCATCCATCCCGGCCTTGAACACTTCCAGGGATGGGGCAGCCACAGTTTCTCCGGGAAACCTGTTCTTCTCCCTCCAAAACTTATTTTTTAGGTGTACCAGGAGTTTGTAGGACTGACATACATGGCCTCAGGGAGAGAACAGGAGGAGAATCCCTCATTTCACCATGTGAAATCACAAATTCATCACTTAACAGGAGAGATTTGGACTCCCCATGTCCAAGCCCTCCCCCAGGACAGACAGTGCAGCAAAAAATCCTTTGAATAAATTTTCAGCTTTTGTGTTGCTGAATTCACACACTCCAGATTTTTCCTAGACATGAAATATTTGTCATTGTTAAGAAGGCATGGCATTTAGTTTATAGGCATGTTCTCCTGGACAATCCCAAAAGGGAAGCATTGCTTCTTGAAATGTTGCAAATGAAAATGCCTTTGAACCAAGTTTCTGCTTCATTTAACTGATGAATTTGACAGCAGTAGAGCTCCTAATTTCTTTATGGAATGAAATGCTTTCACTTCTGATCAACACAGCCTAAATGTATTTGCAACACTGCAGGATACTCCCTGGAAGAGTTATTAATGTTACATTAGACCTAAATAAGCTGAATAAGTATGGATTTCTGGAGACAACTACAGATCACATTCTAATTAGGCAGAATACAATGGAAATATTGAACCATTGCTGTTACTGTGGATGTAGCTACAACCTCAACATCCAGAACAGCCCCTCGAGTCTCAAGAATGTTTCTTACCAAGATCATAATCTAAAATTAGAGAGGACAAGCTCAAGTCAGACTCTGAGTGATCCCACTGGATGGAGCATATAAACATACAGGAAATAATCAGACAGGAGTAGCATTTCAATCATCCAGTACTCAGTTTATCACATGTAGAGATGGAATCTGAACACTTATTAATGTCTTCATTTTGTCAATAAAAGAAAACACAGTCTGTGAGTTAAGACAGCACAGGCAGATGGAAACTTCTGTGTGTGAAAGGAATACAGCAATTTACCCATCCACTGCTTAAGGTTCCAGATAAGCTATTTAGCACACATTGCCTGAAAAGGAATGGGCAGTAGCTTTTAAAAATGTCTCTGTTTTCACCATTCTTGCCATTTTAAATGCTCTCGATAAACCAGCACAATAAGAGACAGGTAATCTGTTATGCCATCATAATTCCTAAGTGAAGGCAGTGTTTACTAATCCTGAATAATTCCAGATTTACACTACTCTGATTGAGACCAGTTTCTGGCCCAGAAACTTTATACAAGGCAAGTATTTACATCTGGGAGCACATAAGTACCAGAAACACCAGAACCTTTGATTTTTCAAAAACCCCTATCATTCAAACTGATTAAGACATGTGTCTCAATTTACTGGTTTGAGGTTTTCCAGTTGCATTCCCTAACTCTCTCTCTCTTCTATATTATTCCTTCCTGGCTCCCTCACTCCTCCTGAGTGAGAAAATATGCCTTTTAGGCCTTTCAAAACAGTTTAAACTCAGGCCTAAAGCTCCATTCCCATCTCAATCCCATGAACCAAGCTGCTTGCACTGTTTCAGCAGTTAATTAACAATGAATGCCTGCCTTTGGAGACTGGGTGAAGCAGGGTGGGGATAAAAGATGAAGAAGGCTGAGGACAGACACAACAAGAATGGGGAGGGAGCAAAGTGGGTGGCTTATCAAATTCCACAAATACCAGACATGGAGAGGTGTTGATTTGTTGCTGGGAAAACTCTGTTTGTTTATGGAGTTTAATCACCTGTTTTATGTTTGTTGTTTGAAACATATGGGAGACAATGGGATTGTTTGCCCCCAGTGCACTGGAACGGGTACAGTAAGAGTTGTACACAGGAATTTTAAGTCACTGGTATGTGTAAATTAGAAAAGCTCAGATCATTAACAGCTCAGGGTCCTGCTCAGGCTGTGTGAAAGAGGTACCGAAGAATGTGCCCAAGGTTGACAGTCAGAAAAAAAATTTCTCATTTGTGATCCCTAAAATAAACATAATTCTTTGAGGTGAGGTGAAGAAATTTGGAAAACAATATATCCCACATGATATCTGTCAGCAAGGCTCTGCCTGTCACACAATTTCGGCTTCTTTTACTTGCGCTGTGTTTCTTTTTCTTTTTCTTTTTCTTGCAGCAGCCAGACTGAGTGGGCAAGACCAGAGCTCTGCATCAATTGATATCCTGTTTCTGAACAACTCCACTGCTTGGGCTGCTTGTGGAAGATATTTTTGCATCCTTTGTGGCCTGCCCAGAGGATAGGACTTGTGTGCCCCATGTGCTGCTGAGCTGCAAAAGGACTCTCCTCATTTAATATTTTATCACATCTGGTCCAGCCCTTTGTGGCTAAAGCAGTCTTGACAAGGTGGTCCAGCAACTTATCCAGTCAGATCTCACCCTCTGTCCCCACTGAGCTCTGTTGCAATTCAGCTTCCTTCCCAGCAGTTCAGGGATGCTGCTGCCCCTCTCCAGTAAGGAAACCACACACAGAAGTGCTTTTGTCTCTGTATTTTCACCATAAACACCTGTAAAGTCACTCCATTATCTTTCTTCAACTCTTTCTCATAAAATGTTCACAAATAACACAAATAACCCTGTGAAAAAGAAATTGTCACTTATCTAGCACTCTTTGCTTGAAACAGCTTTTTTTGTTCATGTATAAACATTTCTCAGCTAGAGCTTAACTTGGAGCCTGTTGGGGACAGGGATCCTCTACATGTCCAGCTGCTAACACTAATATTTCCTTCTCCATGTGTAGATGGAAATATGACAATAAAAAAACCAAAAACCAAATATATATGAATTTTAAGATTTTCTAAGAATCTCAGCTTTCATTCATCATTGAAAGGAAATCATTTAGCTTCAGTTTTGCCATGAAAAACATGGTCCACATTTTCTGAAAGGCTAACTCAACATCCATTCAATTATATTTTTCTAAATACTGAATTGGTAAGTCAACCCCTTTATTCTAGATGATCTGATTCATGAAATTTGCCTGTTTGGGGGTGACTGTACTAGATTAATTCAAACAACAATAGAACACAGCCCCTCCAAGGGACAAGGTCTTACAATGTTCATGCCATTCATAAATTGCTCCCAGTTCCTACGGCAAATAAGTGTTTATTATTTTGTTAAAAGGGGAGGAAAACAACATCAGCATCACTTAAATGATGTGGCCCATGTTGTTGACACGTTCTGGTCATGGCCATAGTTTTTGTGAAGTCAGAGTGATTGATGATGGAGGCTCCAGGCTGTGCCCTGAGCTCTGTGTGTGTGTCCATGTGGGCAGGGCCAGAGGCATCACACACAATAACAGTGGGATTTGTGAACCTAAATTTTAATCCCTAGCCTTGGATTCAGGCACTGTAAATTTTATGAGTTGTTTTTCAGCAACTGGAATCCAAGTCAGATTTTTCCAAATTTGCAAATGTTTTATTTCTTTTTGATTTTTTTTTAGTTTTCCTTATTACTACTGCTATTTCTTGTCACCTACACTTGCAGAGATTACAGACTTTGGGACAAAACCAGTATCAGGTGTTTCTGACCTGGACACAGAGCAGAAATAGGGTTTTTCCACAGGCAAAAGGCTCCATATGAAACAAAATTGTGCCCTTGCACAGCCTCTGAAAAAGGCAGCAGGGCAGAATCACCACTCCTTGGAGACAGCTCTTCATCTTTATTCTGCCAGCACTGGGTAATAAAGCTGATGTTTGGATTTCATGCATCTTCTCAATTTAAAACAAGGGTGATGCTCAGAGCCTTGTGCTTTCGGCTCTGGTCTATAAACAGCTCCTGGTAAATTATCAATGGCATATAAATGATGTGGGAGTCTAAATGCTATTTTTCCAAAGGGATTTACACATATATTAGGAATGTATGAACTTAGGAGACTTAGGCAATAAATTTAATTGATTTCAGGAAGGTTCCTAGGTAGCTTTGATAATTTCAGAATGCAACCTGTTGTCTGATGGGCTGAACCATTTCTTGTTTCCCGCATTATCACAATGAAATTCATCTTGATTATCTGCCATGATCTGAAACATACTAGAATTCAATCAGCAAAAATAGAACAGTAGCAGTCACAGCTGATATCTAACTTGCTTTTTCCTCCCACTGATACAATTATTTCTGTATTTTTTCCATGAGTACCAAAGAAGCTGGGTTCACCTCAAGAAAGTATTATGCTGCCTAAGGTGCAAGTTGAGTGGGACAATGAAACATCTACTTTTATTTGTCCCATCTTCCCTGACTCCAGCACCTAAAGCTCTACAAGAGAAGACCACAATCTAGGAGCTCCAACTCTGTTTTCATGAAGCTTAGCTAAATTGTAATAATGTCTTGAGGTTAATTGTAAGACTTTCTGTAATCCAGACCAATGCTTTTTTTGCTGAAACTCTTAAGCCCAGCATAAGCTGGGTCTGAACAAGAATGTCGTCCCTGGATCAAAGTTTCACTCCATGTGCACCAACATAAAGCCATTGACAGTCAGTGGTGAGTGACTCCATGGGACAAACAATGCCCTCCTGAGATCAGCCAGCTTCTGCTTCAGTGTGTTCTCCATCAGGCTGGGCTGGATCTGTCACGAGTGCCCAGAGTGAAAAATTCCATTGGGATTCCAAGTCCTGTGTTTTCAAACATGTGGAAGAGGTGGCCCCTTCCTGAAACGCTCATCTTCATGTAGCCCCCTGAGCCAAGAGCCATTCGTGTCCCACAGACAGAAGGACAGCAGGACTCAGCCACAATTTCGGCTTTAGGGATAAATGCTCACTCCCTTCTCTGGAGAAGTGGAGCTGCTGCCAGCAATTAGGGCTCTGAAAAGCAATTTCTCGTTCTCTAGAGAGCACAACCTCTTGCCACCAGTAATTAAATCTCCCTGGTGGCTGTGGTTTTGCCAGCACAGCCCTCCAGCACCATGCTCCTGCTCCTCATCTCTTGCTCTGGGGTCACACCACACCAGTACAGCCATGGATGCATCTGTGCAATGAACTGGAGCAGGGAATAAGCTCAGCTCAAAAATAGCCTGGCAGAGAAATACTTCGATTTTTTTATGTGTCTTCCTCCAAATTGGATCAAATTCCTGATCCGTTTCACAGCAGAGCCACAAACCAATGCTCCAGGAGAACCGAGGGGCCCGTGCACTGCAGGAGGGAAGATGAAACAAGCAGTAGGAAAAGGCTGGAAAGGGAATACCAGAAGCCAGAATTGTTGTTGAAGACTTAATCTCGTGAAACCACAGCCTCACTCCTCCAGCCAGGAAAAAGTCAGCAGCTGCTGACCAGAACTGTTTTTTCTAACACTTCAGAGCCCCCTTTGAACTCTTTTGTGGCCCTGGGGGGATTGTAGCCCACACTCAGGGAAACTCTGCCCTAGGCTGGGCGTTCAATCTTGGTGCACTGGGACCAAATTTCCAAGGAACAGGAATTTCCCTGACTGTTGGCACACGCTGTCTGCTGGGGAACATGCCTCTTTCCACCCATCCTGGTGAAAAATCACGAGAATCCTGGTGGGGAAAAATGTGAGAGGTCAAATATAGCTCTGGTTAGAAAATCGTCTTCCCCCACAACATGTCTTGAAAAGAAGAGCTCAAAAAAAAAAATACTTTCCTTAGCAGAGTTATAGCAAAAAAAAAAAGTTTCGAACACGTTGTAATTGCAAAATATTGCACTCATAACAATAAATCTTTTCTTAAGAAAAACTTTCAATTTTAAAAGTGCTGGCCAACCATATTTAAAACAACACAGAAAAAGAGAGATCTTGTTTTGAAATATTTGCCAGTAATGTACGAAAACTTCCTGAGATTCATAAGGAAATGGAATGATCTATGACTCATAAGGAAAACATGAATTGCTCTTTTTATTTTAGAGTATAAATGCAAAGATCTGTGTATGAACATGAAGCTAAACAAATGTTTGGGTTGTTAGTAGCAGATATTTCATCCATTTTGAAACCTGAATACTGCTTTTCTGAAGGAAAACAGACTCTTCTGCAGGACAGAGTCTCAAATTATTGATAGGAATATTCATACACATCCAGTTGCTGGGGCAAAGAGACAGGCAAAAATGAATGCCAGATTCTTGGAAAGCCTTGCATATTTTACAGAAGAAATTAAAGCCATGCTGTTTAAGGAATATTGTTTAATAATATTCTTTCTTTCTGCCACCCTGTGTTCTTTTAGTTCTTTTGTTATTCAGTGTTCACATTCAGGGCAGATATTTAAGCATGTGCATAATACCAAGCAAATGTCTCAGTGCTATCGACTTTAAAGTTCTAAAGTTAAGATCATATTTTAGTGGTTTCCTGAGCAGGATTTACTTTTTTTTTCGTTGAGCCATGACCTTTAGCTTGAAGCTTTTTGAGACTTTTTTGCAATGGTAGTGCTGATCTTGATTTAGACCTATAAAACAAATTATAAGTTCACATTAGTCTAAGGTTGTTCCCTGCAGGACATGCCTTCCTCAGTACAAGCAAATGCAAAGAATAGTCAATTTTTCTAAATTAATTCACATATTTTTAAAAGTAACATCATTAGCTCTTTGTTCTGAAGAGTATTTCTGTTTCTCTAGGCATTCTCTTTCCTAAAATGAGGGTTTTATTTGATTTCTTCCCGCTTGCATATAAGAATACATTTCACCTCTAACTGGATGGCATCAGATCCCAATTTGAAGTGGCCAGAGTTCATCTGGATTGGACTCAGTCAAAATAACAAGACTTCTATCCCAAAAGAAAGACTCAGATTTGGCCAATTCCACCATACAATGTTTTAGACAATGCCCAAAACATCATAGTTTGTAAAGAAAACATCCTGCATCTCTCCAAGCGAGCACTCTGTAGTCTTCCAGTGGTCCATGAACCACAGCCTGGGAGACAAGGGGCTGATGTGGGTTATCTGACTTTACTGATCTATTCCAATTGAGGGGGAAAATGTGTCATTAGTTAGATTACATTAATGCAACTCTTAGAGTTAATTTACTGAGCAAATTTCCCTTTACATCTGCTTTATTTTCCCATTGGTCGTTTCCTTTATTTCCTTCCCTTTTCCTTTCAAGCTCTCATTCTTTGAGGAAGGATGAGATCTCCAGCCAGGAGAAGAGGGAACCTGTTAAATATCTCATTATCCCCGAGGTCTCTGTTGATTTAGACTTCCAGCCAGAGAAATGGAGTTCAGTACATCTCTGACTGAACTGACACAGCAGATAACCCCGGCACATCCATCTCAAATTGTCAGCTCAAGACAAATTACCTTCTCTCCAGGATACTCTCTTTCACTGATTACCTACTACTCAAATTAAATGCCATCTGACTTCTGAGAGCCTTTTGTTTGTCAGATTCCACTGGATTATGCAAAAAACGATGGGAGGAGACTCTGGTATGTTTGAAGTCTTGAGAACAGAGTGCACAGGCCCTGCTTCCTCATCCAGCTTTGGAGAAAGAGCTCGGGCTTTTCCTAATCTGTTTGCTTCCCCACTGTATAGTAAACTTTACTGTCAATAAGAAAGATAAAACCTAAAAGCCTTCTGAATAATGCCTTAAAGCAATAGGACACTGTGAAATCCTAAGGTTTGGTGGCAAATGCTTCGCTTTCGCACAATCAAAATTTTAAAAGCCCAGATTTTGGTTCATTTAAATATTTCACTTAATTCCTTTGTTTTAATATGTGAAAGAAAAAAAGGGTCAGGAAGTACTTCAAAGGAGGAACTAGTAATTGCAATCATGTTTACTTAAAATTTTCTCTCAAAGACTTTTGGACTTTTTAATTCATTCAACTCTAATTGTCTGGCCTACTATATTCCATGTATTCACCTAAGGGTGTTTTACACACTTGTTTTTTTGTTGAAACTTTTCCATTTTCCAAAATGAGATAGGACAGGGGGAAATGCCCCAACATTTAGAAGTTTTGCAGAGAAGCACTACCAAGAAACCCATTCTTGAGAGAAAGGATTTAAATCATACAAATCAGGCGCTGCCTTTTGCCCTTAGTGCTGAAATTGAAGATTTGAATCTCTCAAATGGGGAACCCTGTCAGCAGGAAATGGGAAAGTAATTAAATCCCCCACTGAGGCAGCACCCCAAGAAAAAGAGCAATTCTAGGTATACTCAAAGACAAGATCACTGTATGAAAACAAATTAAGGAGTAAACTTTAAGCCCTGTGATACAATTTTAATTTTATTTTTCTTTCAGGCAGCACTTTTGGAAACGATGCCAAACTATAAATGCCATTTTTGTATAAGCAGCTTGTCGTAAGACAATCTCTAGTTTAGCAGAGGGTCTCTCCTTGTTGAAATATTTCTCCCTGCAGAAATAGAGTTCTTAACGTTGGCTGATTGAAGGTGCAAATTAATCATTTTTGTTCTGAATTTATTACAGAAAAGCAGAGATACACCAATCTGTGCTAATAACCTGCCTACAGTAGTGCCACATTCATGCAGTTCACTCCCTCTCCTTTTTTTTTTTTTTTTTTTTCCAGTATGCTGAAATGTTTTCCTTAAACGTAGCTTTGAAGATTTCCACTTTGCTAGAGAATGAAAGCTCCTGGTGGTAACATCTCTGGAGATGGGACAGTGATTAATAGTCACACCTTGCTGATGCCAAACTGATAAAACTTCAGACAACTGGGGAGAAGAAGAATGGCTCTGCAAAGGGCATGAGGGATTTTATTTCACATAAATACAGCAGCAGAACTGACAGGCCCTCCCATCACCCTGCTCTAACTCCAGCGTTCCTCCCCTCAGCACACCCCAACTCACTGTATCCTTCCTCTGGCTTCATGAATTCCTTTCTGCTGAGTGCCATGGCTTGGACAGGATGGACAGAGAGCATCCTCACCCAAACCAGACTCTTGCCACAGAGCTCTCTCAGGAGGTAGGACATGAGCTTTGAGTCCCCTGGGACAGAGGAACAAACTGTACCCTGACCTCTACCCAGAGATCAGTAGCTGTGGGTCCCCTGCATGTCCCATGTCATGGATTTCCCAGGGCTGTTGTGGCTTTGGATGTCCAGCCTCCTGCTAACCCAGTCCTCCCCAACAGCCCCTTTGCCTCTGCATTCAGTCTCACCCTCCCGGGTCCCCTCTGGCCTCTAAGAGCTGACATTTCTGGTGTCCCTTCTGAGTTCCTGCTCCAGTTAATGAGCCTCCTTGCTGTCCTGCTCCCACTGGCAGGAAAAGGAGGGAGCAAAACAGGCATTCCCCTTGAAACTGTTCTTCTTTAAGTGCTGAATTCTTGATCCTTCCACAGACCTCCTTCCCAGCTTGGTAATTTTGCTCCTGGAGATGTCCTTTCCGTGGCAAAGACACAATTGTCTTCATGGAATATTTCCCCGGTGAAGGTGGGACACTGCCTGGATAACCACGAGGAGCTGGAATCCTACCCTGATTATATTGACAGCAGGAGTTTTTAAGGACTCTCTGTCTGCACATAAAGATGGAAACAGGCTGGGACACCAACTGGAACACAGCTATCCCTCCTGGCAGACTGCGGGGGATGCAGGCTCTGCCTCTTGCCTCTCTGGCTCCGTGTTCCAAGCACAGCTATTCCCATCATGGCTCTTCCAGACTCAGTGGACCCACTGGCCGGGTGTGTTTGCTTAGGAGGCTGAGTTTGAGGGTGGTGCTCGAGGAAGGTATGGCCGTGAGGAAGGACAAAGCAGAAAGGGCATTCTGAGCCAGATGCAGTTGGAAAGAATTTTGTAAGAATTTTGCAGCTATGTAATTTCGAAGAATTCAGAGAGAATAGCCACCCAAAGACATTCTATCCCCTGGACCTTTCACTACTAGATAATCATCAAGCATTCTGCAGAGAACAATCCTGCACTGCCATGAATGTGCCTATATGACCTCAGGAGTCCTTTGCTCCTTTAATTGCAAAGACTTGTTACAATAAAAAAGACAACAGTGTTGTGCATGATAAAAGGGGAATTTGCAACTAAAAGGAGCATTTCCACATTTAGAAACTGGTTGGGTATCCAACAACAGTAAATATTTGAAACTGCATCACGGTGAGAAAGAGCAAAAAATATTTCAAAGGCAAAGTTCTCCACTGTGTGTGAGCTTGCAAGTGTGAAAAGACAGGGATGGAACCATCACACCTATTCACAATGTCGGGCACTAATGAACTGGTTTGCAAACGTGCTACTGAAATTCATGCCTAGTCATCAGAATGAGAGAAAATGCTTGAAATTAATTTAATTGCCATTTAAATCCAGTGGCTATTGGTTCAGGGGATCTATGATAGGCTCTGTTTACTTAGGGCAGCTTAGAACGTTGGGTCCAAGCTCTAAACACACTAGTTATTTCCATTTCTAGTGGGAAAAAAATGAAGTTAGTATTACTGAGCAGTTCTGAACTCTACAATGAAAGCGCCATGTTTTTCTGCCCTAGAATGACAAACCAACGGTATTTGCATAAAATAAAAAAGCCTGAATCTAAGTGCAAGCCAGACGTATGTGAAGCACTTGGGTAGCAACTCCCAGCACTGCAGAAAATGCAGATTAATACTGCATTGTCCTGTATTTAGCCCATTGATCTGCATTTCCACCTCTAGAGAATGTTGCAAAATAAATTCCCATTCAGGTTTCCCTCAGAGGCTCCAGGAGTTGTTCAGTTCAATACTGAAAAAAATGACTGCAAAATCAAATTCAGCTCAAAAGACAGGACCGTGCAAAACAGAGAAAACTCTTCTGTATCTCCTAAACCCAACCACTGCCTTCAGCATCTCATTTCAAATGCTGTGGAGATACTCTTTGGACTTTTCCAAAATGCCACAGAAGAAGGTTTTTTTCTTCTTTCTGAAAACTCTGCTTTTGCTCTGTGCTTGTGTCTGGTCATTTCTTTGACATATGAAGACCAGGTCCATGAACTCAAGCAGCTTAAGCAGCTGTTTAAAGTTAAGCATAAAACTATGAATATTTATTTTGCAGTACTATTCCACAGCATAATGAAATCAAGGTCCCCCAAACTCAGTAGCAGGCAACTGACTGTGTTTCAGTTCTGCCAAAAATATTTTGTGATTTGGGACAAAACAGAATAATGAAAAAGCACATTTTCTTTCAGCTCACTTTGTCAGATGAAAAGTTTTTCCAGCGATACCTCATCCATTAGATAAGCCTGGGGTTTCTTTATCTCCTAATAAAAAATGACAGCACGGTGAGGGGACCCCTCAACTTTGCTTTTGTCAGGGTTTGCTCCTGTACTGGGGGAGGTACAGTGAGTTAGGATGAACATTGCTTAGTCAGACACTTCCACTAACATTTCTTGTTTCTTCTTAGTTTACTGCCCTCTTAGTAGGAGAATCATCATCCCAATCCCAACCTTTCTTTTCTCTGCACTCAAAGCTTTAAATTTCTCTTGGTTTTCCTTCGCTTTCCTTTATTTGTTTCTCTCTTTATACTTCTCTGGTAGTGCAGAGGATCCAGCAATATTTTTACATCTGCCTGAAGACTGCTGAGCTGCTGCCCAGCTGAAGGCATTATTTTGGTCATTTCTGCCATTTCTCACTTTTCCCTGATTCAGTTTTCCACAAAGCGCCAGCAAGAGAAAACCGGCAGACAATTCTTAAGTGAAAATTGTTCATCCACCATGTCTGCCAACTGTGTTGTCACAGTCCAGTAAGAAACCCCATTTCTACCTAACAGCAATTATTTCAAGAATTATTAAATAATGTCTTATACTAGCAGGTAGCAGGACAAATCCTAATTTCTTATTTGTAATCCATGTATGCAATAAATTTAATTAATAGACGTGTGGTTTTGATTGGTCGTGGATGTCACACAGCTAGAGAATAGATATTCCCCTGGCTATTTATCTGAAAGTGATTTTGTAAACAGAGATGTATCTTACCCAAGATTATACACAAGGTATGAGAAAAGAAATAAAGCAGCAGAAGCCTCTGGTCCTGCACTCCATGAGTTTCTGTTATGCTACTGAAATCCATTGGAAAAACTTGGTGATCTGACAGGGGCCAGAAAGGTGGTAATTTTTCTAGCATTTGGGGCAGAGTTTCTTTGTTTGTGTTGCTACCCATAACTGGTTGAGGAATGTCCCCTCTTGCAAATATTCTGTTTTCTGGCTCACTTATATCATTGGAAATCTGGCCCTGAACATTTTATTTCAACAAAAAACAGGGGGGTTGCTGGTGATTTGTAATCCAAGATTTAGAAAAAAGTGAATCATGGTTAGGTGATGCAAGAAGATAACAATGGCAAAGGTGTGGCAGAGGGGGGTTGCTCAACTATTCAAATATCTGGGATATCAAAGTACTCCAGGGAAAATCTGTGACACAAATAAGATCAGTACACGTTTTCCCAAAGGTCTACAGATGAAATAAAGGGACTGCTTGAAGGTGAAATTAAAATCAGAACATGCACTAACAGAATAATGTGGTGGCTCTCACTTTGACAGTGACAGAAAATCATCTCTGATGGCCTCAATTTAAAACAACCGACTTTCAAGGAAAAAAAATAACCTCAAAGGAAATGTAAGAGAGAACAACTTCCTTCAGGTCGGTCTGACATTGTTGTCCTATTTGTGAGAATACATTCCCATCAAGGAATGGACTTTCTAGTCCTGTAAAGGTTCACAGTTAAAATAAACAGAGAAGACACTCTGGTTAATGGACAACCATAGGCACTCTTGTCTGTCCTGCAGGAAGTCTTTAATTTTTATCCAATCATTTTATACACAAAAAGATGTATAAAAAGGGTATTGGCACTACCTTTGCTAGCACACCCAGGTTCTTCCAAGGAATGCAAACACAAATATAGAAGGCTCTTTCATCAACTGTCCTCAAAGGTTAGCATCATCCTTAGCCTGACCTGAGAGATTTGAGGAGGCAGCTCTCAAGACCACAGAATGATTTATCACGGTAAGAAGGGGAAAATTTATATAGTTAGCATCATATTTTCATATCCTATCACTTTGTTTTTCTCGAGACTCACGCACTGTAAAATGTTAAAAGCACACTCAGGGGCTAGAATGATTCAAAGCACCCAAAAACATGTGAAAGGGACAAACACTGCATCCCTTAACGCCGCAGCCTAGCAGAAAAGGAGTCACTGACATTCCAGAGCAGGCCGAGTTAATCAGTAACACACCTGATTAGGGTCTCACAGCTCCAAAGATCTTTTCTCCCACCGTAGCATCCCTCGGAGGACGCGGCGGACACGGGGGTGCCGCCCCAGCATCCCTCCACGGCGCGGAAGACAAGCGGCTGGGGACGGCCGGGAACGGTTCTGTGACGGAGGTTTAATATGGAAATCGCCGGCTGCCGTGTGCACATGGAGACATCTCATTATCAGAGCGAAAGGGTCATCGGGATCACCCTTTTTTTTAAATGCAAATTGAGCGTCGGCCGCAGGCTCCTTTGCAAGCCGTGGGTGTGTGTTCCCCTCTGCGTTTGGCGGAGTTCAAAGAGATGCTCGGGAGTTTGACCTGAACGCGGGGCATTTCCAACACTTCAGCCTCAGCGAGGCATTCGAGGCACGAGAAAAGGGCAATTTACACTTCTCCCTGGAAAAGGTTCCAAAGGCTGTTCGTCCTCCTGCACCACCCCCCCCGACCTCACAGGCTCTCGCTGAAAATTTGCATGGAAGTGTTAATGAAACGAATGAAATCCATTGTGACTTCGGATCGCCCTGCAGGGGCAGCCCCTAGGTCTGAGAGGAATTTCCTCTTTCCTCAGGGCCCCTGGAGCCTGTGAGAAGAGGAACGAAAACTTCCTCACATCCCGAGTGATGCTGAGCATTGGGTTTGTGCACTCCCAAGTCATGAAGCAATTTTGATATTCTCTGATAGTACCAAGCCTCCCCAAAAGGAGGTGAAAACATAACTCCAAATTCAGTGCTTGCTTCTAGTTTTTAAAAGAGAGGTGGACCAGGTATCTGCAATCCTTGACAAGTGCTTGCAGATCCATAAATGACAGACCTTCAGTTTTTAGCTGTTTTTGGCCTCCTCTGTAACCTTTTTGCCTTTCCCAGGTACTTCCCAGCACCTTGTAGCTATTAGGTGAGCAAAGCAAAGCAGGAAAAAGAAAAAAAAAAAAAAAAAGAAAAAAGGAGAGAGTTTAAAGGACAACAATTTAATCCTTTCCAGCGCATGTATCTGCCTCATTAAAGCATTCTCCTGGAGCGGTGTAATGATACATCAAATGGAATCCATTTCAAGGTAAAATGAGTGCTGCTGATGGCTAACACACTGCTCCCGAGGCCTGGCTTAGACCCAGTCCTAGTGCAGCCTAGCACTGAAGTAGATTAAATATCAACTCGGGTCACGTTCTCATGGCCCAGGCACAAGTCCCAACATTGTTCCAATTATTCAAGGCCAAAGAAAGAGCAACCTGCCTGACAGAGCTGTGACACAGCTTGATTAGATTTAGCTTAGAAGCCTGCCGAAAAGGATACTGTGGTATTTAGGAATGGCCTCTCTGTTTAAATGAACTGAGGAGGGGGGAGGAAGAAAAGAAAAAAGGAAAAAAAAAAAAAAAGGAGAATATATTTCTGTAATGAGGGAGAGCATATTTTAAATTTAAAATTATTGTTTCTGCATAATACAGCCAGCATGTTCCGCATGTGTAAACCAGCTTAATTATAAAAGGTGGCTTTGTGCATCCTTTATTTAAATAATAACTTCTTGCAGACTGCATAGAAATCTTTCAGACCAAATAATTTTATCTTCCAGCTACAGTAAATCACCTTGGATAAAAAGGGCCTAAGCTGGCAAACAGGACAGAAAAGCATGGACAGAAACTGAGTAAACACTGACATTTCAAACAGAAATAGTAACAGGAGTTTGGGTAGAAGAACACACAACTCCAAAGATCAAAATATCCAAGTGATTTGGCCGCGACTTTAAAGCATAGGGAAAAAGGCAACTGCGTGTTCTGTGATTCAGCCCCGGGTTTCACATCTAATCTGACTGACAGGAATTCCAGGAACGTAGTGAGGCAGCGGCCAGAAGAATGCTGCTGCTCCATCTCCTAACATTCCTCAGAGGCCTGCTGGCCAAGCATTAGTCAGAGCCCTAAAGACTCTTTATTAGGGCAAATTGACACATTTCTCCATCGAAAATGTATCTGATGTTAAAAAAAGAGAAGGAGGTAGATGAACATAAAAATCACATGAGTAGATATTTTTGAATGAGGAAATGTCTTCTTTCCCCACCAAAATCCATTCAGCCATCACACCCCCTCGTGCCTCTTCTGGAGAATTTAGGAAACACTTTTCACCCTGGGTGTTTTATGAGGTATTGCTGTATTCCAGAACAGGATTAGTGTGCTCGTTCTAGAGATTTGTGCAGGGCATGATTATTTTTAGGTGCCTATTGCTATTGGAGAAGAAGCAGAATGTGGACAATTCAATAAAAATATCAAGGGACTGCTTGTAATCACTTACACACATTGTTTGCAGAGATCCTGGCTGAGAAGGCAATAACTCATGCAGCTGGTAGACAACACCGAGTTTTACATGGCCTCAGTATTTAGGACTCTCTACCCACCTAATTTGCACTATAATTTAATTATATTGGTGTAGTTGCCTTATCCTGTCCAGAAAGAGAATAGATAAAATGTGTTCTGTAAGACTGGAATTTATTAGCAATCACACAAATATCAGCTTCGTGACTCTGGTTAGAGGAAAAAGAAAAGGAAAAATATTGTAGGGATCCAAAATTATTACACCAAGGTATAAACTACACAGAAACAGAGGAAATAAAATAATATGTATATATTGATGTAAACCCCAGTCTCTAAACTCTGATATCTACATTTTAGAATGCTGCTCAGTCAATTGAATGATGGCATGGGAAAAGTACCTGTGTAACAAGAAATCAATGAAATTTTCAGTCAAGTGCTTTTTAAATCATATATGAATCTTTGTAGTCAAAAGGATTAAGGCTTCATGTTGAACACTTTTTCAAATATTGGTTTTATTTGGAAAAAAAAAATATTTATCTCACAGTATATCAGAATAGGATACTTCAATTTTTTATTTTGTATAAAAGTTTCACTTGGATCTTTGACTACATTCTATTAAAAAAAATTAAAATGGAATCCTCCAAATGACTTGTCTTGTTAGGTCTGAAATGCATTTCCCCTCCCATTTCTTCCTTGTAAGCTGATTTCACTCCCTCCAATTCCTTCCTCTCCCTCTTTCCCCACATCTGGTTCTTACAGAAAATGTATTTGCACAGCTGTACTCATAAAGAACATATATTTAGATTTTATTAGCATTATGCTGGCACAAAAAATCTATTAAAAGTAGCTTTTTAAGTTTTGGGTTATTCTAAACAGATATTTAACCATCAGCAAAGGGGCAGAAATCATACCAGGTCCTTGTGTAGTAAATGTTCATGTATTCCCTTCCTAATTCCTAAACGGTTTGATCCACTTGGGTACAGAATTTATCATCCTCTACCAACCCTGTCCTATATCAGCTTATGGAGGGAGCTGTTTGATGATGTATTGACCATATCTCTCTATGCCTAAAGGCTCCTTTGTGCTTTTTAAAAAAATATTCTGAATTCTGGATTTTTAGTGTTCTCCCTCTTTCTTTTTGACACCACACAGTTGCCCCCTCTCCAGGTTTTACCTGGCTCAGTTGACTTTGATAATTAATTTACATTTTGGCCTGGAACCTAATAAAGGTTTTCCTTTTGACATAAGACAGTCCAGACAGTTGAAAATAGATGACATTGGACCTGGAATCAGAGCCACTGCATTTAAAAACAGCCTGGAAGCATCTATTGGTTTGGTTTTAGTGGTGAGGTTTTTTGGTTGTTTGGTTTTTTTTTTGGTTTTTTCTTTTTTTGGTCTGGAAATGGGAAAAGAAAGTTCATCCTCAGCATCCAGTCTCTTCATTTTGAGAGGGTTACTCTGACCCACATAGGTTTTAATCTCCTGTTTGCCTTCCCAGGCTTTTAAGGAGAAGCTAATTTTGGCCCTCTGACTACAGGAGTTTTTGGTTTTTTTTTTACACGAGAGTCATGTGGAATGTGACACAAACTAAGCATCAGTTGGGAGAAGCAAACACCTTGCTCCTCCAGTGCAGCCTCAGGAAGCAGAGGGGCTCCCATCCCTGAAGCAGAGGTTTGTTCTGGGGGTGCAGGGTCCCTTTCAGGAAGCCCCACTGCCACAACCCATTTTCTCCTCTTCATTCAGGCAGAGCAGCCCATAAGTCTTGATATTTAGCCCTTGGCAAAATAAAATCCGCTCCCTGCCTCTGCCTTGTCCCAGGGCCACTGGAGAAACATTTCTGAAATGAATGCGTCACAGAAAGAGCATCATATTCTTCCATCCCCTATGCCTGCTAGCACGAGGCTCTCTGATGGGAGCAAATCCACATAAAACTCGCATGTCATGTTGTGAAGCTGCAGGAATTATCAACTACCTTGGAAATACCACCCCATTTCCACAAGTAGTGTTTTATCTATTAATTGAAATATAAAAAGCAGGTCCTACAAATACAAATGATCCACTCTGACCAAATGCGGTCATTCATCTGAAAATGGGTTGAATAATCAAGGCATTCATTTTCCATGTGGCATCCTGGTACTTATTTCAACTTGTCAAACAAACTGGAAAAACCAGAGTGGAACCTTGGGCACCCTGGGTGCAGTATCATCTCCACAACCAATCTGATATTGTGCATAGCCCTGAAATAAAAGTTATTTCATGTCCACTCCTGCTCCTGGCAATATCAGTTCTATAAACAATTATTTCAGATAGATTTGTTTTATTTTAGTGCTGTAGCACAGGGCTTATCTCATGCCTAAAGCCTCAACTTTCTTCCTGGTCTCCAAAGATCCAGCAAATTGCATTTGAAAGATGAGGTACTCAAGATGGGATTGGCAGGGATGGGTACAAACCTGTGTCAGATTGATGTACAGTGTAACTCAGGCTTCCAAAAAATCTACCCATATTCATCAGAGGAAAAAAAAGAAAAGTATCTGAATTTCTGATCTGGTTGCAATTTTAGCAGATACTTTTAGTATTAAATGCAAACTTTCCTGAATGCTATGTGACTATAGACTATTGCTATTTTGGACCCTTTCCTAGTTTTAATGATTATTGAGGTCCCAGGGAAACAAGAATCAGCAAAAAGAAAGATTAGACAAGTTATCTGACACACCTACTGGTAAGTAGTTGAAAGACTTGTAAAATTATAATAAAAATGTGAGAAATCAAAAAGGACAAAGTCTGACAGAGAATGTAACATCAACATCATGATAGAGAATGTAACACTAACATCAACAGCTCCAGTGGTAGGAGTTGCAACCAGGTTGAGATTCATCCTCCCAGCTCCCGTTTGACCCCAAACTGGTCATTCCCCTAGAGGAACAGCCAGTTTTCTGGAATTTTCTGTTCATCCACTGCACATCCACTTTTCATTCCCAGCTACTTCAAGCCCACCAAGAGTCTCTTCAAGCTGGCTTTAAACTGGAAAAGGTTTAGGGGGATAAAATACATCAGTTGGAAGAAAATTGAGCTGTTGCAGGGATGTCAAGTTGCCTGTGTGAACGCAGTCCTAGGAAAGATGCAGTGGCATGTTTGGTCTCAGGGTCACCCTGGCAGCTCATGACAGCCCTTTGAATCCTGGTGTTTGCCACAGTGCAGAAGAAATCCTAGTGGGATGTTTATAATTCAGAAAATGTTTAAAAAGAGACCTCAGGCCAAGAAGCTGACTGGTCTAAAGGCTTTGCTGCAGAGATGCAGGCAAATGACTTGAAGAGAGCATGTGCTCTGCTGCCACGTGTCCCCTGCTTACAGCTACTGGGAGCTGTCCCCCTGATCAGGGACTGGGTTTTTGGATTTTAACTTGGGAAAATCTTGACATAAAATTCACAGAAAGATGGTTGCAAGAGCTAATGTAGTACTATTTGATTCTGTGTCATATCACTGTTCCAAAATCAAAGATGCTTAAAGTTCTTAAAATTAGGAATTTGACCGGGCACTGTTGAATTGAGTGAATCTAAATCCCCATGAGTTAAGTAAGATTTTTG
Source organism: Thryothorus ludovicianus (assembly GCA_013397245.1). Lineage (NCBI taxonomy): Eukaryota > Metazoa > Chordata > Aves > Passeriformes > Certhiidae > Thryothorus > Thryothorus ludovicianus. Next base: position 39,506 of record VZTB01000602.1, on the reverse strand, counting down.
CAGCAGAAGTCCTTTTTTCACCCCTACTTCTTACCTGTTTAAAACAGAATGGAAGTAACACTATAAATTAGTCTTTGAAAGAGTAAATTATCTTTACAATGTCAGGAAGGCAGTATAAATAATAATAACCAAAATAAAAATAAAAAATAAGGTCCAGATCACAAAGATCTTACATTTCTGAGAAAAATTCATAGTCAGATTTCTAAAGTCAAAGCAACTATATCTGCTGAAAGAAAGTCTCCAAGGAAAAAGGGAATTGGAAGTCTGGCCTGAAACAACTCTAGTGAAAGAAGTAGTGCTAGAGTAAACCAGCCCACTGCCATACCCTCACTTCTCTTTTGGTGATGCTTTGCCCATGAGGATCCTAATAACTTCAGTTCTATGGAATAAAGTACCGCTGAATAAGGGGATCCAGGTCTCACCTAGTGCAGGCAGTGAGATGAAAAACTGGATGTTTGACAGAAATGTCCCCACCCACACACTCTACTGTCGTTTTTTCAACCCACTGCCTGCTGTGGTTCAGGGAAGCATATCCAGGAAAGATCACATCATGTGCTTAAGGATTGAGGTCAGTGAGAGCTGGCAACTGGGGCAAGGCTCTCTTTCATCAGAACCTTGCCCACATTGTTGTCCCAGTGCAGAATTTCAGGTCATAGAGTAGTCCCCATAGGAGTAATTCCATGCTCCCATGGAGCTGCCCGACATGGAATCACAGAATCCTTAGGGTTGGAAGAGACCTCTGAAAATTATCCAGGTCAACTCCTCTATTACACAGGAACACATCCAGGTGGGCTTGGAATATCTGCAGAAACACTTTGAGTCCATGTGGCCCAGCATTGTCACCTAAAAGAAGCCCTTCTGTCCTTCCTCATCTTCTCATTCCTTCTCTTGAGCAGCATTTCCTCATCTGGCACAAGCCAGTGCAAAGGTAAAACAGATTAGGAAACTTGATCTGGCTGAAAACAAACCTGGCAGGAAAAAAAAGTCAAAAATTGTCAATTTTTCAGCCAAATTGATTCTCTGAATTGTTTCACTGTGTAGCCACTGAACCAGTCATGCTCTGCCAGCTTAAGAGATGAAGTGCTATCGAGTGGGAACCGCCCAGGGGTCAGGAAAGGATGACAAAATTCTTGTTGTGTGGTTGCAGTGATGAAAAGCTCCTTTCTCCCTCCTGCAGAGTTCCTAGTTCTAGCCCCAGGGCATTGCACACGTTCCAGGAACTGAGATTCCCCAGTACATGATACAAGAAATCTCTGCTGCCAAAGGTGATGGAAGAAGAGAGTAGAAATCAGACGAGGAAATTCTGCCAACCTCAACCAGCTTTGTTATTTTCAGATGCAACATTTATTTGCATCTATATTCTAAATTGTGTTTAGACACAACTCTTCAGAAATTTCTGCAGAGTTGCCTGCATTTTTCTGTGGCTGGAGTGGTGTCACAGTGCCCTTCCAATCTTTACAGTTCAACCCCTTTCCCTTTGAAATCTGCCACTGCCATTTCTCATGCCTGTCCTCCAGCATTTCAGTGCATTCACCACCTGGCTCTCTTACACTTATTTCAGAGCAGCTAAGCAGCAATGGAATTCCCTAGGAGGGATTTGAGCTGGAGAAATGCCAAGAGTCATAGCAATAAAATCAAAATAACAACAAAAATAACAGGGTATTATAGATGTTCAACACAATTCAGAATCAGATTCTTGGTGTGATGAACTGTGGCAAGTTTGGGGGCTGCCTGCACAGTCTAAAGCAACCCTACAAAAACTGTGTGTAATGCAATAAAATGGTTATTCTTATTAGCTGATGTAACAGCGTAGGGATCTCTGCCAAGAACTATGGACCTTACATGTGGTCCTTTGATAAATATCTTTGTATGCACTTGGTATTAACAAAAGCATTACCATCTGTTTACCTTGCACTAATACACATCACATTTTTGCACAAATCCTGGCTTGTATTGCCTAAGCCAAAGCTAGGCACTGTATCTGTCAGAATGGGTGACAAAGGTTTAAATCAAGCAGGCCGTGTTTCAGCACGTTATTCATAAAACTAGGTCATGGGATAAATGTACTGTTGGAACAGAGCTTTATACTAATTTTCCCAGTAAGATGCATCATAAATATTAACTGTCCTGAACACATACACACAGGCTCATGGCCTTGGCTCTGGGCCCTTCACATGGAAGCTGGGGCAATGAGTGCTGACTTAAGGTGGTGAGAATGTGAGGAACTCTGAATTATCATCAGTAACAGAGCCTTTGCTGCCTCCAGCTTTTCCAGCCAAGCAGTAACACAGGAGCCGAGCACCACAGGGCCTGGTCCTGCAACACCTCTCTGGTGGGAGCAGCATCTCTGGGAGGCCAGGGCTTGTCCTCGTGTGCTGTCCCTCCAGCAGCCCCGATCCGAGCGCTGCTTTCACAAACTCCACAAACTTGTGCCTCTTTGCTCTTTTCTGCCATTAGCGTGGGCTGAGGGTCACCCCTCCTCCCCTAAACTCTCCCCATTGTCCTTTTATCTCCCAGCACAGCTTCCAGCTCGCCCATGGTACCAGGAGCAGGTACCCCTGCACACTGTGAGGCTGCAGAAACAATATCTAATTATTTACAGCGGCAGCGCAAAGGAGGAGATTAAGATTATTTGTGATCATGGGTACGCATCCTTCTTTCCATTCTCATGGTATTTCCTGCCCGAGTGAAAGGAGGAAGAACCAGAAATCCACTGAGAATGTCTGTCTCTGAATTTTTTTTTCAGCCTCAAGAAGTATAGCCAATAATAACAGTATTCAGAGTGCTTTTCCCTGATAATTTTCAATGTGCCTCACAAAGAGGGATAAGAATAATGATCCTTATTTTATGGACTATAACACGACCAACAAAAGAGCCAAGAAAGGAACCCAGATAGCTTGCCCTTTCCTCTGGGCTTTGCTATTGTTTAAGGATTAGGACCCACATTCAGGATAACACCTCAACCACATGCCTGACTTCAAGCATTTGCTTAAGTCCCATTGATTTAAGCACATGCTTAAAATTAGGCATATTCTTAAATATGTTCCCTAACATATTAAATAGGGGCTTAAATAACCATCCAGTCTTCTGGGTGCATATTCAGATAAGACCAGATTTTATTTAAAATCAGTAAGAAGAGGAAGAACAGACTGGGTGCAGCTGCTTTGCTCTGAAGTCTTCCTGGTAGAGTTCCCCATATTGCAGTAAAAAACCATGTGGTGTTCTTAGTTATTGCCAAGAAAGGAAGCAAAGTTAATGGCATCTCACCAGAAGGAAAAAACAGTGATGCCAAATGTCACCCAAAGTGACTGAGCTTTCAAAATCACCAGCATTTCCCAATGTTGCTTTCCCAGATTTCCCTGTGAGAATTATGAAACCTTGCTGCTGAAAGAAGAGAGGCAGCAAAATAAATCTCAGAACAGGGTCAACTCCACCTGTGCCTCTGTGAAGGAGAAAAACCTCTTGCTTAGTCCAACAACAAGTGTGTTGCTATCATCCCACTATGAAAATATTTATCTAAAGTAGCAGAGCATATTCTTTATATTTACTTGCACTTAATAATTCTCCTCTTCTGTTGCCTAATTTTGCTCTAAACATTACCTACCTTATTTTCTATTGATCTAGCAGCCAGCTATTTCTACATCTACCTTGACGAAATACTTACAGAGGACTTTTATTGAGGATGGGTGACATGTCTGAATCTGAAACTTCCAAAACTGTTTCACAAAGGAAAATCTTTCTCCCCATTTACAGTCCTGGAATTTTTAGTCTGGGACACTTCAGTTTAAGGAAGCGATGGCCCTGACCAAGACACTGCTTTATACACTGTCTATATGGGAAAAATGTGTTGCAACAAACACCTTTCATATGTGCACCCAAACCTTTGTTGAGGGACATGTTTCAAATTCCCATTGAGGTTACAGATTGAAACTTGGGGGAAGGTAGTTTGTCATCTCACTCACTTTTTTACTGTCAGACACCTTTTTTTGTTTATTGTGTTTTATGTCTATTCTGCCATGGGAAAAAAAAAAAGGGGATTGGAGGTCTTTTTTTCTCATTTTAGCAGCCCAAATGTACTGGAGTTTTAATTTTAATGTATCCAAAATGGGACAAGGTCGGGGCCAAATTAATGAAATATGGCCCTGAAAATAAGATGATGATAAAGCATAGAGCAAACATGCATATATGTTTATAAATTTTATGATGTATGACTCTTATTATCTAGTCAGATACATTAATAATAAGAAAATATAAGAAAACAAAATTAGACAAAGATACTGTCACCATAAAAGCAGAGACCCTCCATCTCCAGGAAGTTTCCGATTGTCCATCACTAATTCCATTAGATTTTCTGACTCATGTGGGAGGTTTTTCTGGTCTTTCAGATAGGGACTTCTCTGGGCTTTTTTATAATCAATATATTGTGCTCTCTGAAAGTCACCACTGAGGTCCAAACACTCTGGCAGTGTTTTATTGGTGAAGAAAAAGACTTTCAGCTCAGAGACCAAACCAAATTTATGGTGAAAAGTTTTCTTGTCTCTTAACTGACCACAGAAATAATAATGGTTAAATCTTCTGTGAAATTTGGAAGATTTACAACTGCCGTAAAAGGAGGGACATTTAATTTATCAGCTGCAGAGTAAGTCATATTTTGGAGTGCTCCATTGAAGACAGATCAAAGTTTTCAAATCCCGTGCTTTTGCTTGGTGAAAATATCCCTTTTATCTGATATACATGACGTGGATATCATGATGGATTTTAGAAACATTGCCTGCATGACTGCAGAAAATAATGGTCTCAAAACCGTCTCTGTTGTAATAATGCAACAACAAGGTGAAGGTAACATGGTCATTCTGTGGTGATGCCTGTGGTGTGTTGGCCCCATAACATGAGGAAATTCCTTTTTTTCACTCTCCTTTGCACATAGACAGTGTGAAGAGAGATATAACAGAAGACCATACATAGGGAACCTAAATGAGTGCAGAAACATTTCCTTTTGCTATTAAGTGAGAAAAATTCCATTTATCAAGACCTTTTTTCGTAGAGACTCTGGATCAGCCGGTACATATGGCTGTGCCTCCTTGAATAGAGCAGCTGAAATCATGGGACATATTCACCATTTAAAAGTTAGATCCAGGTTTGAGTCTTCTGCTGCTTTTGTAAAGAAATGTTACTGGAAAATGTTTTGTCAATAGTAAACTCTGTTTAGGATGGTGCAACCAAATAAGTGGGCAGGAATATATAAGTCCATGTCAAGAAATGACAGAAAATTTTTAGCCAGATCCACAGCATGAGAAATTCCAATACCTGTAATAGAGCCATGCTGATTTCCACCAATTAAAGAGCTGGGCCTTTATTTTCTTTTTCATATGTTTTCCCCTAACACATATACAATACTTTCCCAAAGGTAAAACCTGCTTCAAAGCATTTTTAGGGGAACATTAAAGAAAAGGAAGTTGTAACACTGACTGCCATTATTTTATCTAGGACTTTACAGCAATTAAAAAGAATGCAAAATGCTGCTGCTGCCCTGGACAGTTAATTTTGGATTTTTTAGCCTTGGAAAAACTCAGGCTATGACTCCTTGTGTCAGAGCAAGGGCCTCCACACATTGTCCCTGCATTACACTTTCTGATCCTGTTAAAAAATGTTACCCTGTGCAGCTCCACGCATCAAAGGAACGCTTGTACACACTGGGATCTGTTTCAGCCCTTAGGCAATGAGACCAAAAGACCCTTCTCATAAATTCTAATTCAAAAGTTTTTAGTTATCAAGAGGAAGTTTCCAATTGCTCTCTCACATGTGGGAAAATATGTAAGCTACTGAGAGGACCTTTTGTCTGCGAATTTAATGGAGGCAATTTGCAAGGGGGAGTGCAAAGGTTCTAATATGCAGTGTGCACAGACAGTAAGCAGGCACATACTTGGTATTTAATGAAGTTCCATGAATCATTAGCCATACAATAACCATTAGTTTCTATAAATCACCTGCAAAGATTTTTGTTGTTTTTTTTTTTTTTAAGCCAATAAGTTGAGCAGCAGAGTGGAGCACCTCAAGGAAACCAGGAAGCAGGAGGAGGAAGGAAAAGAAAAAAGATAAAAGCGGGGCCCATGGTATGTTATCTCTTAGCTGGCCTGCCAACCCAAAATTAAATCCTGTTGGTTTAACTTGTTGACTTTACAGGAAAACAAGGCAATAAAATGAAACTTCTCCTACTAAAATTCACTATGATTTGCAAGAGGAAAATGTAGCAGGAAGATCACATGCATTTTAGACATCTGAACTGGAAAACATGCATGAGAAATTGTTCAATTGAGTTTTTTGTTTGGACTTTTTTTTGTTTGTTTGTTGGTTTGGTTTTGGTTTTTGTCTTTTTCTTTATTAATTCACTCTTCTGATTAAACATCTCTTCAGGAATTCCTTTCCTTTAAAAACATCAAACCCTACTGTTACAGCTAAATAAAAGTTTAATCCCTTGCAATTAGCAAAAAAAGTAAATCTTATTTGCAAGGCAGACTCTCCTAAGTAGAAGTTTTTATACTGCAGAACATTCTAGTAACATATTGCTCTGTACCTAACCTGAAAAGACCAAATTTTGGATGTAATTATGCAGGACACAAACTTCATACTATGTGATTAAAAGGCAGAATGGCCACTGCTGAAAAACACAAAATTAATTTTAGCTGGACAGGAGACCAGACAGCAGATTCTCTCAGTTGCTCAAGTCTCTTCTAAATCTTCCTAAAGACTCTTTCCATGCCCTCTTATATTCTGAGATGCCACTCAGTCAAAAGACTCCAGGTTAATTTATTTTTATGTTTAGTTTCAGAAAGATATGGAAAGAGATCACACCAGCACTGGCAATAGCATGTATTAGGACAAAGAACAAACAAAATAATATTTGGGACTGATGCTGTGTCTTGTTCACCTAAGAAAACTTTAAAACTCTAGGAGCCAATTCCCACCCAGTGGAAGGAGAGTGGAAATAACATTTTACCCTGTTGCTTCCCTTTGCTCATCAGTGAAAGTCAGAGCTGAAGCCACTCAGCCTAACACACCACAGCCCTCCTCAGCTAATGGGAGAAATTAAAACCCAGGGACAACTCCGCAGCTACAGCTGAACTCCTACATTTTGGCTGCTTTTCCCCTCTCACTCCCACTTAGAGATGGGTTATAAAATGCAAATGGCAGCAATCAGTCCCCGGGGTGGCATCCTGCCTGCCTGGCCCAGAGCGTGCTGGTGGCTGAGATGAAAGGAGGTGGCAGCGCGCTGTTAATGCATTCACCTTTAAATGCCACCCCTGCCCGCCAGTATATCCGAGGGCTTCCAGCCAGCCCCTAATGATCATTTGTCCCCATCACCATAAAAGCACCACACAGCAAACTGGCCTGGCCCTGCCCAAGAGAGGCCCCAACACTAAAACAGCAGGGAGGTTGCAGGTAAAGAATCCAAATAAATTAGCGGAGCAGTTTGTCCGGAATGCCTGCCTGCCTGGGACGGGCCAGGATCCAGACTTTGCTTCAGCTTCCCATCCAATCCATCATGTTGGGAACCAGAGCAGGGAAAGATGGGAACTGGAAGACAAAACTGAGGCTAAAAGAGAGATGCTGCCGTCACCATCACAAGATACATCACAAAAGAGCCTTTTACTGTGACTCTTCTCCATCCTGAAAGTCATAAGGCCAGCAATAAAACAACAAATCCACCAATGTGATTCCTGAGCCAAAAGTGAGGTAAAAAGCTTGGTTTGAAAGAATAATTACCCAATTTAAATTCATACTAGATATTTCAAGTTAAAATGTAAAATCAGCATAACAACACTTGCAAACACTTTTTAAGGTGCAGTTGCAAAGAACTGATTCTTATGCAAACTCAATTTTTTTACAACTTTAAATAGTTATGATTCATCAACACAATTGCTATTTTTCCATCTTAATTCCCTGAAAATGATGCCCATTGAGAAAAGAAAGCTCTCTTCTTGGGCAGCTTTTAAAGTCGATATTCAAAGGTGAACTTTAACCTGAGGGAAATAACTATTTCATTGACTCTGGGATGGTGGGGAGGGAAGGAAGGTCTGAAAGGAGGAGAAATATTTGAGTGGAACAACATCACACAAATTGAAAGTTCACAGTATTTTCACACAAATTTTGACGGAAAATGTTCAGCTGCTTTACCCAGTCCTTGTTCTGTCCACAATTCAGTCAGTCTTGTCCTGTGATAATCCTCTCTCCTTTCACTGAAGGAAGAGGCACTTAATCATTTAGTGCAGATAGATTGCCAGGAGGTTTAATTAAAACAACTTATTTTAAGTGATCTTAAACAAGAGGTAAATGTATTTATTGTTCTAACATTTGGAGTAGGACAGGGGAGAGAGGAGGAATAACAACCTCTTGGTATCAGGTTGCTCCTTTTATGAGCCATACGGTAGTGATTAGGAAGCTTAGTCCCTAAAAGTTTGCAACCCCACTCTGAAGCACACTGTTGGGATTGTTTTCCCAAGTTTCCAAGGCTCTGCTCCCCAACATCAATGCAGAAGGCAGCAGTGGTTTGCATGTGAAAATATTGGTGGCCAAAGACATTGGCAGAGCAGTGTCAGTTCCGGGCAGGGATCTTCCTCATCCTGCTCTCCCAGAGGAAGGTGTGTGGGTTCTTCCGTGTCTTTCTAGATTCATGACCTGGGATAAGATCCTCACACCCAAACACTTCCAGCTGCCAAGGGAATTCTGGTCCTTCTCCAAATGTCTTCTGTCATTATTCACAACTTGCAAGCAAGTGTAGAAGAGAACAGGATGTTTTTTTCTGTTAAAATACAGAAAAGCAGAATACACAAGTCCAGCTTGTTGCTATGTCTTGAGATACAAAGAAATAAGATGATCCCTATTACACTATATATGTGTATATATATATATATATATATAGTGGGTTTATATATATAGAAGTGAATTTTCCCCCATGTTTCCAGGTTAAGAAGTCATGATTTCTCAACATACATCTATTTATTGAAAGTATTTCAGTGCTGTGCCTTGGATGTTTAAGGGGTGTTATTCGTGTTGGGAAACGAATAAAGGAATATACGCAGCTTCCTCCTTGGGAGAACTTTAGCTGGGATGGCTGGATGAAATACAGGCCTCAAACCAGCCACTTGAAAGATTCCTACTGATTTCACTGGGTTTTGCCTTGTTAACTCATCTGGATGCTTCACTTACTGCCAGTTCTACTGTGATAATCCTTGCAGATGAATGGAGGAACTCCAGTTTGTAGCATTTAACAGTGCGGCAACACAGTAGCTGGAGCTAGATTCAGTGTCTGAGTCAGTTAAATCTTAATTTAAACACTTAACCACTGTGTATTTTGAGTGTGGGCCAAGTCTTGTTCATGCTGAAATTATATGACACGAGCCATGCTAAGATGTCAGCTCAAGCTACGCGCTAGGATGCAGCGGGGCGTGAAGAGAGCCTGGGCTTGTGCTGGTCCTTAGCCCAATATCAGCTTCGTGCCTGCCTGGGAACATCAGTCCCTGTGGCCAGCACTGGGCCAGCAGTGGGGCCAGTGGCTCAGCAGGGCACGTCCAGCCACGCTGACCCCACTGCCGGTGTCTGCCGCGCTCCGCGTACAGGGCCTGCTGTGCTGTGCTCCCCCAGGATGTCTGTCCCAGGCCTCCCGGGCTGACCACCCTCAGTTACAGCTCCAGGTGGGATCCACAGGTTGCCAGCGCGGCAGCAAACAACTGGGAGGGAGAAAACACAGCAGGGGCCAAGGGCACACCTCACTGCCCAGGTGGTAACCTGGTGTCATCCCCAGGGGACACCAGCTTTAAGCAATCTCACACTTATTGCCCTTTTTGTGTGAATCCGAGATAAAAGGGGTACTTTAGACCTGGGAGAAGTTAAAGGTTTGTATTAAAAATTGACTGTCTGGCTTGAAAATTATGGAGCTTGACAGATGGAGGATGAAAGGCTGCAACAGAAGAAAGACATAGGCCACCACCCTTGACACTGCTGACCACCCCGCTGCTGACAGCTTCTTCCCACAGCCCTGCTCTCTAAAGCACTTCCCACTTTAAGGAAATGTATCAGAACACTGGAGTTTATCTGCCCTGACCTCTACCCCCAAACTGAACCCTCTATCATGTTAATTCTCTTCACAAAATCCACCACATGTAAGGTCCCTGCGGTGCTCTGGCTTATTTGGTTCTCATTATTTGGTCATGGTGGTTGTTGCTGTTATCCTACAACAGTTAAGCTCTGATCAAGAAATTCTGGAAGCACATTAAATATGATGCCAGGTTTGCTGTTTTCCATGGGTTTCAGGTGTGGAGCACAAGCCAAATGTTGTTATTAGAAAAGCTCTTAAGAAGTAAGAACAGAGGAGAGTTTTATATTGAAATATTTTAAATCAATACAGAAGAACAAACTTCTACTTCCTCTCATGTATTTGGGTGGCATCTTTCCACAGTTATAGCTTAATAGTTCAGAAGTAAAGAATTTCAGAGCCTGATCCTCTGGCACAAATATCATAAATCACAATCTGTCTATTCAGCTTATGTTCCCCAAAACAAGGCAGACATTAGGAAAATGAGCTGAAATGAGGGAAATATTATATTCACACAGATAGTAATAACTGGGATCACTTTTTCCAACAGACTACAAGGACTCTGATGATGAAATATTTTAACCTCTTTCCATTCTCTGGCTGAATAAGATAACATTCTGAACAGAGCCCTGAAACTTTACAGGACAACTTAAAAAGGATGCTGTAGGGTAATTTAAAGTTCATCTAGCATTTCTCCTGACAGTATAAATGAGGCCACAGCACAGCTGAAGAAAATTCATTCTTAAATATGAATGAATGAAAGAATGAATGCTTATAAGATTTTTTTTTCCCTCTTTTTTCCCAGAGCTGAATTTCTGCAGGTAATTTACCTCTGTTGCTGACACTAGAAGATACACACTAATATGGGAGAGGAGGGGAGGGACCCTCACACTGCTCAGGAAGAACTGCAATAATAATTAAGACACCAGATTGTAACACAAGAAAGGAGAATGTCATTCCTGGATTTGCCCTAGTTTTCTGTGTGACTTGGAGCTACTCCTCAAACGGACTGGGAGCAGTAGTTGGCATGGTGGAAAGAAGCCACAAGCAGGGCGACCTGCACAGAGCCTGGGCTGAATTAAACATCTCAGTGTTCTTGAAATAGCCTGGGGGCCACTGGCATTTGTGATGTGCTGGACAGGGAAGCATTTTAACCCCAAATTTTGGGGGGGTTGGGGTCTAGAAATCCCTGTCCAAGCAGCACTGAACAGATGTCAGACCAGGATGTTTGCCCAAAACCGTCTCCCAAATATATACAGCTACATTTCTTTCTATCAAAAACCAAAACAAACAAAGCGTAAAGCAAGCAATAACAGAAAACAGAGCAGAATTTACTCTCGCAGTCCAGACAGATGATATGGCTGAGCTAATCTAAAGCATCCCTACCGACAGAAGGGGACAATTCTCCCTTTACTCCTTCCTCCTTACTTCCTCTTGCAACAGTCCCTCCTCTCCACTCTTAAGCTCATTTGACTGGATAGTGAGAGCCTCAAATCACAAACTCAACAAAAAAGTGATCCATCAAAATATAGTTTTCCGCAAGATTAGTGGATTAAATTGCCTCAGCATGTGACAGAGGAAAGCAGGACCTGCATGAGACAGTGACTGGGATCAGGGCTGGAGAGGGAGGGAGCACTTGGCTGTTAGAGAAGGTAGCCTGTGCCTCTGATAGAGGAGATGCAAGCCAGATTTTATTCCCACCTTTAATTCGTGTTTTTCAGATCCAGGAATACATATAGGGGAACGAAATTCCCACACTTTTATTTTTACTGCATTTTCTTCCAGTCCCAGTGCCAACACACCCCTGTCACTCTCCAACTTCCCAGTGCCAATCAAGGGAGAAGTTGTCACACTGCACATGGAAGCATCAGTGATTTTAAGAGCAGGAGATAATAAATAAGGGGCACCAGAGGCAGGAGTAGCTGTCACTGACACCGAGCTGGGAGCCCAGTCCCTCCCCATGACACAATGCCATGGTTTATACTTGTCACAGGAACTGATGGAGAGGCTGAGGCCCTCATCTTCCCCATCACAGATGTGTCCAAGCTGATGGTCAAAATCACATCTTGAATCTCTCTCAGTCTCTACTGGGATATAGAGAGAACTTCTTCCTGTTATCCAGCAGTTGTATCTTTGTATCTTTTCTGGTCCTTGGTGTAGGGATTGGAACTTCAGCATGTGCTCCCTCTCCTTCCCCCTCCCCAACAAATGCCATTCCTACAAGGTTACGTATAACTCTTATTTGAAATACATCTCCTGCTTCCCAAATTAAAGATCAGCTTATGTGGAACACAAAGTGATCAGAGAAGAGCAGTTGTAGCCTTCTCAGTCCTAGCCTGGGAAAGCTTGACAAAAGAATCCAAACAGATCTTGGCACCTGGTATTTTCTAACTACCACAATGTGCAATACGTGATGTTCATGCTAAGATCTGAAGGATGTTTATCCAGAGAGGTGTTGGCCTTCTTGCCCAATTAGCTTATTGTATTCTTTAACTAACCTATCTGCTTGTAGGATGCAGAGCACACTATAAAAGAGCTGCTGCGTTTGAATAAACTGCTTTTAGCCACAGTCTTCTGAAAGGAGTCGTGTTCCTGTTCATCCCCGCTCCCAACTCTGCAGCGACAAGCTCAGTGGGCTATGGGCTGGAGGCACTTAAACTCTCTAAGCAGTTTAAGTCTGCAGATAAATAGGGATTTTGACAACCTAAGTTTTCAGCTCGTGGAGAGGACAGAGCCTTTAGGCACCTGGGCTGCCCGCGCTGTCAATTTCCCACTTTATTTGACAACAGAGGAGGAATCTGACTCTTTTGTTTTTCAAAGCAATTATTGTCACTGTGATTTAACACCATAGAGGGACACAGTGCTTAAGGAATAATGATTACATGTGCAAAATAATGTTTTTTCTTTAAAGAAGCAGCATAAAATAAAGTACTGCTCTTCAGCAGAACATGACATTTGGACACAGGACCACCAGAGTGATGGGGCTGTTTTTCCTCTCCATTCACCCACTTTTAAATTCATAAGTTGCTATTAAATTAAGAGATGCTATTAGCACTTCAGTGGATTTGTGCAGAAACTGTGATTCATCCTCAGCAGCCAGTTAATACAGACACATGAGATTGCCTTCAATCTGCTTCCCAAGACCTAAGAGGGCTCACAGAGTCAAAAAAAGAGATTTTTGCAGAAGATTCTTCTGGTTGCACACACAGAATAATTTTCTGATTTAATCAGGGATGCCAGTTGCTTGTAGCCGAATACCAAATGTGGCTTTTGCTGTGGTATTTGCAGTGGAACAGCTGTGAAATAATTGTACCAGGTAGGAATGAAGGAAGAATCCTTCGATCACTGAAGCCTGGAAGAGGTAGATGCTTTTATTCAGAGAAATAACTGAAGCATAAGCTTAGCCTGTGTGAGTGAGAGAGTGACATAAATGACCAGTAATTTCCTGAATCCCAAACACAAGATGATTATATCACCAGCATTTTCTAAAATGCAAAAATCATAGAAAATTAAAAAAAGGTAGAAGCTATGGTTCAGAGGGACACTGGAACAAGAGGATCTTTTCTAAACCATTTCAAATGCTGTAATCATTCTAATGCTTAATTTATGCTCTGTAAAGTTGCACTTAGAGGACATCTTTATTTGTAGTCAAAACCTGTGACATCCCAGGATTAAATTTAGTTTAATCCTGAAACTTCAAAGTTTCATGCATGGCCTCGGTGAAATGTCACATTATGGTTCAGCCCCCTACTCCTGAAAATGAGCTTAATAACATCATTTACTCTCTCCATTGCGTTGTTCAAATTATTCATTAATTTTTCAGGGTAAGAAAACATCTGCCATATGGCAGCAAGTAGCAAAGAGCCCTGTCTTTAACTGCAGGCTCTGGGCTTTTCTATGGCACAGATATCTCTGGCTTAAAATACCTGTTCTGAAGCAAGGATAATTGTTCTGCCACAGCAAATTACCAGAAGTGGAGACAACTGGTCCAAAAATGCAGATGAATAAAAAAGCCCTTTTTTGGTGTATTCTAGAAGATGCTGTTTGGAAAAGTAATTTTTAGAGATCTGCTGGATTCTGGGGCTGAAACCAAAAGAAAAAGTTTCTAAAATAGGTGATAGCCAGGTGGCTGAGGCATTCCTCTGTAATGGTGGGAAATGACAGAGGGAGTCTTGAGTCTGGATCACCCATTCCCCAAGCAACTGGTCCAACAAGCACCAGATCATTTTTCAGCATCCTTTTGCCTTATTCTGTGAAAAAAATCCAAGCCATCTTGATTCTGTCCTGCTAAAGAAAGGAATACTTTCTGAAGCTTTAAAACTTTGGCAGGACAGAAAAAACACCTCGTTTGCTCTCTTAATTACAACTACAACTCCCTCACACAGTCCAAGCCGAAAATCCCTTGTGTTTGTCACTGGCCACTGGAAATATCACAGGTATGAAAAAATTTCATGCAATTATGTGATTTGGGGCACTTCCCAGACTTTTGCTCTTTTCTCTTAATTGTCAGGTTCTGTTCAAATACATGAAGTCTGTAGCTCTTTCCTTTGTGTGAATAGCTTTCTCAATCCCTATACAACTTAATATTCTGTTGCCCTATTAAGCTAGCCATGCAGAAAACGGTTTCTAGCCAAATAATAGGAATAGCAAACGTATGAACTCTATACCTCAATGAGGTGTTAACTTCAAAGCCTTGTTATTTGGGAGTTGGGGCCATTTAAATGCTGACATTATTAGGCAAGGAAGTCTAAGAAACAAGCACTCAGTGGGAGTCAAAGATCTTTTTAAAAAGCATTTTCTTTATGCTCATCACACCCCAATTCATTTAGGATGGGCTCCTGTTCTATGCCTACACGTTTCCTAATTAAGATTTCTTTCCTTGCCACAATGTTTAGGTTGGAAGGAATCTGAGGCTCTCCATGTACCCCCTTCATGATTGGCATATTTTTTTCTTTCCCCTCTCCCATCTCCCTGCTTGTAATTACATTACAGTGGCTTATCTCTCCATCAAAGGATGGGTAAGTGGTCCCTTTACAAACCTGCTTGAAGCAGCTGTTGGCCAGCCAGGGAACACTGAGGCCTGACCAGAGCTACACTTTCCTCAAAGGGCTTATCTATATTGTGTCACATTGAATGCAATGTGAATCGGTGTAGACAAGAACAAATAGCATTCAGCACATGTCAGCTAAGTGCAGTTTTAGCCTGGCCTCATCAGTGTTTAATCATGATTAGCTGACATGCCCAGTTTATTGTGGTCTTCACCAGCCAACATATTGTGACCAGTATTACGTCGATTACTCAGTTACCCAAAATTGCATTCAGACCCTTCCATTTGTATGGCTGCGTGAAGACTCGGCAACACAAACTCTCTTTGGGACGTGGGCAGCCAAGGCTCACATCCAGGTTTGGGCCTGACTTCTGTCACAGAATGATGCAAAGCCCCTGGACTGTGGCCTCAGTGACAGCAAGGCTCGGCTGCAGCATGTGCAGGGATCCCAGACTGGCTGCAAACTCCATCTAAGTGCTCAAAGCCATGAGGTCAGAGCACCACGGGCTTCAGATGGCAAAGAGGCAAATCACTGTTCCTGGTTTCAGGTAGGGAATACCATTTGTGTCTTACCCAAAGGCCAAGGTGTTGCAGCTATCCTGCTGAAAAAAGCCACTCTAGCCCTGCAGAGCATCCCACAATGCCACACCTGGCTGCAGCTTGGGACAGCCCAGGGAGGATGGTGTTAACCGAGGCATTGCCAGAAAGTGTCTCAGTGCTTCTGGGAGAAAAAGTAGGATTTATATTCTAAATACTATGAAATAATATTCCTTTATTACTCAGGTTCTTGCATTGCTAGCATTGAAATCAGTTCTGTGCACATGCACTGAATGAGCCCCATATTCACAGCAGCAGCAGCTCCACACAGACTCCTCCTTAGGTCTCACTGGAGCTGTCCATTCATGTGCACAAGATCAGCTCCATGTTTGCTCCATTCAAGCATAATTCCAGCTTCAGTTCCAAAAGCAATACACCCTTGGCAAAACACTCTGCTGATACTAATGGACTCGGAATTTTCTGTGTACTCAGCATCTTTCTATAACTCCATGTCCAACTCACCAACAATCACCTGTTGGTTTGGTTTTTGGGTTTTTTAACTTTGAATTCTTTCCAGAAATAATGCAGATGTATGGCACCAAGTGAATAGCAGAAATCATAATATATGTTTTTCAGGTCCAAATCACTCTCAGGGATTTCGCAGACGCATGATAAGCAGTCAGTATCTTTCAGCTCGAGTCCCCATTCTACTTTTGCACCCAATAAAGACACAACCAATGTATGTATTATCCATTTTTTTTTTTTTCCCAGAAAGGAAAATGTCCTATGGGCCCTTCTGCTGAGCTTGCATGCTGTGGGGTCGATGGAAGATCATGTCTTCTAATGGTGCCCGCTCCGCCTAGTGCAAAGACACGAGGGAACAAAAGACATTATTCAGCCCCTGGGAGCAGAACACTGGCATCTATGTTTTTTGGACTATTTGAAGCCTGAGATTTTTAGGGGTCAGCAGCCCCTCCCCAACCCCTGTGCTCGTTTTGCTGGCACCCCTTGGGCACGACAGCTACAACAAGAAGAGTCTTTCTGAAACCTGGGGATCCTCAGGCTCCCAGAACTGGCAGTTACTGTGTGCAGGGAAATTCTGAGTTGTATATGGAGCTGAGGCCACATCTGGTGTGAAATATATTTACCATAAGCACCCTGACCACACTGGGGCAATGTTTAAAAGCTACAGCATTTTCAACTAAAACACCATGAATCAGTCATCTGCTCTCTACATTTTTTTCTTCCTAACACAGCAGATTGCTGAAATATTCATGCATACATTTCTTTCCTAATCTTCTTCTTCCTCCCAGCCTGACTCTGAGGAGCAGGAAAGTGTAACATGCAAACTCAAGAAATATTTTTTATATTTGGATGTCTGGCTGTAGCTCCCAGTTGTGGTATCGTTGGGTGATTCCAGGCAAGGAGAAGCAAGCTTTGCTTACCAAACTTAAAATCTGGCACCTATTCTGCTTTTGCTTATTTTGGTATAAAGCAGGAATTTCTCCTGTTTAGTCAGTAGAATTGTACCATGAGGATAAATTAGAGGGGAGGCAACTCAGCGTGTAATAAGCAGGAGTGAGAAAAGAGAACCCCGCGGGAGGCGAATATGAATTGGGTAATTTGAGAAAAATAAAATAACTCAAGGGGATAAACTGAAACTACTTTGCTAAAAAAAAAAAAGGAAAAAAAGATCAAAACTGCCCTTACTTGGTCTGGGACTATGAGGTTTAAAGCTTAATGAAGCTTACAAACTTTTGAATCACCAGGTAAGGAGCCTAACAAGATTTTCCTGCCAATGTGCTGAGCAACTTCACTTCTGTCATTGTCATTCCTGTGCCTGATCCAGGCAGGATCCCTTAAACCTGTGCATAGATAAGGTGCCAGTTGTACCAACGGTTTTGTAGAGCAGACGTTAGGAAAAGAGGTACGAGATGAACTGAAAAGCACAACATCAGGAAAGTGCACTATCAAGCTAACAAGGAGAAGGTTAGGGGAAAACAAATGTGGGAAGAAGAAAAAGCAATAGGCAGATCATCAGCCTAACTGAAATTGGTAGTGAAACAACACTAGACTATAAAGACAAGCCTGCATTTCAGTTAAGTATTAGGTCCTGTCTCCTCACCTCAGTATTGACAGCTGGGATATTATGTTAATTACATTATATTAATTATATTATATTGTGTCACAGGCTGCCTCTTTTAGATCAAGGTTATGCTCATGTTATTATTTTAGATACTGTCGACTTCTCAACTGTTCTAGCAGAAATTCTAAAATCAGTAATACATATTGCTCCTAAATATTTCTGACAGGAGCTAATCCAAGGAAGCTCTGTAGTTTGCACTGCAAAGTGGGTAGCAAAGGTGAGCACGAAGTGTCATCACATGAAGGATTTCTGGATTTATTAACTGTGGTTTGATTATTCCCATTTTGCAGAGGAGTTGCTGAGGCAAAGGGAGTGGTTTTGCCCTATGGCTGTGAATGGAGGCTCCAAGAAAGTCCTTGTTAAGCACATGGAAACTCTGCTAATGCTTTGTCCTTAGCTTAGGCTTCCTCCCAAGACGTGGAGGTGTTGGAGCAGCCAGCTGGGGTCTGACTGCACTCATTTGAGCTGTGTTTTGAAAGGTGCCTGCCCCTGCAGCCAAAGCACATCATCTCTCTGTGCCACCATGAACACAGTGACACCATTATGGTTATTTGCTCTAGGACTGATTTTAATTAAGAGGTACCTTTCCATAGTTACAATTGCACCCAAACTATGAGCTGTGGTAGCCCAGCTCACTGGGAGAGTCGAATCAGTGAAAAAAGCCAAAATTTAAGGATATGCTTGTCCTTAGTTTTAGGGGTTTCAACTGATTTTTCCCCCTGCAGAGTCTATCCCCAACAGTGCCTCCTGCCATCAAAGGCTGCACTGAACTGCACTATCACCAAACCTTCAACCCTTACAAAGGAAAAAGAGAACATGAATTAGCTGAAATAAAAGACCTCGGCCAGATTGCTTTGTTGGATAAAGCACCTTTGTTGTAAGAATGTGGGAGAGTCCAACCACAGCTCATCCAGATTCCTTAGACACACACGCCCAGTGATATATATTTGTGAATATTTTCCACATTTATATTTGCTAACCAAACTAACCAGTTTTTACTTGTTTAATTACTGCCAAAGAAGGAGGAACTGTCAGTCCTTTAAGAGTAATGCCAAAGCACTGGGTGGGTTCTCTGATTCATATGCTGCATGGCTACAGAAACCAAGACCCAGCATCAAGAATGCCAAGCAGTTGAAAAAGCAGCAGTCCAGCTCCATGCCGTATTTTCTAATCTAACTCCCTCATTAAATGAATGTTATTCCTAACTTTCCCAGCAATTTAGCAGCCCATCAGCCCTTTTATCAAAACACAAGGAAACACTGAGACCTTTGGGAGGGTAAAAGCATGGGACCTAACGGATCGTGCTACGCTAATGACGTTTTATTCCTCTTATTTGCCATGTGAATGAAAGTCATCCCAGCTCTGACTCTCTCTTAGCTTCATTGGTACACAGCATTGCCACAGGAAGTGGATTAAAAAAATACATGTGATTTTTTTTACCAAAGTGGAAAAAAATCTCTTGTGCTTTGCACAAAAAAACCATGGAGATGACCTGTATGAAGACTTTCTGAAGATCATCACCACCATTAAAAACCCAAAATCTTCATAGTCTAGAAAATTTTCCAGAAAACTTGGCAGATTTTGGTCTTCCCATTCCCAGTGAAGACACAAGTTGGTGGAAGTGTTAGGGGAGGATGCCAGCTACATCCTGTATATATCCAAAAACTGGTCCTAAATCTCACAGGAAGAGAGCGAGATGATACAAAACAAGAAAGAAAATGTGGGGTGATATTCCATGGACAATTGAGTGAGTTAGAATCAGGGTGAAAAATGTGCCCTAATAAAGCCCCTGTAACATTATTACCATAATGACATCTGCACCTGGCTCTGTGAGGATTTATACCAGATCATAAGGAGACTCATAGGGAAGCAGACACTTCTGGATGCACAGGAATGCAGTGTTCAGCCTTGAGGTGAATTTGCAGGGTGATCCTGAACCCTCCCAGAGGCCTGAAATTTCTGCCCATCCATACTGTTCCCATGCTTCTTATGTCAGTCTGTTATTAAACTTCAGGATTTGATCTCTGCTCAGTCTTTTCGTCTGCAAACTGCAAAGAGCAATATTCACCTTTCTTGTAGCAAAAAAGGATTTTACAGTTAGAGAGATGAGAATGCTGCCTCTCACCATGGAAAAATCCCAGACAGGTTCACAAAGAAAGGTCAAGGTTTTGATGTAGGATGGCCACTGTTCCATGCACTGTGGAATGATGGAATGGTGGGCAGGAAAAGACAGACACTTCTACTGGGGCCTACAAAAGTAGCTGTCTAAACCTGGAGACTTCACATCTAGAACCATACATATGATACCCCTTCATAAGCCCTCCTGCAATTTACTCGTCACAGTGTCCAAGACAAGTAAATGAATTTAATTACAACCATCACACACTTGAGAAAACTGGGACACAGCAAAGAAGCAGCCCATTGTCACCACTGGCCCTATAGCCCAGACCTTTCTGATGGGTAAATCACTTGTCCCAAAACAGCAGTTCAAGTTTTAGTTTCCTAACATAGGATTCAACCCAACACCCTGAGATTAGCCAAGTGTCCCTGAGGTCATTCAGAGGTAAACCGGGGTTTGTTTTATTTGTTTTGAGAGAAATTACACTGCTGAAATAGTGTTGGAGAGAGAAGGGTTTAGTTCTACAAACCTTACACCTTCCACGTTCAAGTAGTCTGTCTAGACAGTGTATTTTATGCTGTGCTGACATGTATATAGAAGAATAGTTGAAGCAAGAAGCCTCATAGCCATGATTTGAGCAGGAACAAGAGGGATACTGTTCAAGTATGTTTGGTATATCCTCAGATATGTTGGTGGTTCCAGCATGAGTTTCCCAGAGCCAGGTTCTAGATGAAGTTTCACCCAAATGATAAGTGACTCCCTTGGACTCAATTATCCCAGGTCCTCTCTTTCAATGTCCAATTAGAGACCATAAGATGTTGTCACAGTTGTGTTCACAGCCAGTTAAGTGGCTGTGTCCAGCACAATGTGATTAATTTCTGTGGCAAATACAGTTTTTGGGGGCTGTATTACTCGCTGTTTAGAAGACAAGTGATAAATTCATGGTCGAGGAATATACAGCAGCAAGTGAAGGCACAGACAAACCAACATGAGAGAAGCCAAACAAGTTTTGAAAGTGACTTTTGCTTAATAGCAGCTCCCACCCAATAGAAAAACTGCACTTGCACTGGTGAGGAGCAATTAAGGAAAACTTGCATCACCAGAAATGCTGTCCCAGAGAAAACTGCTGTTTAGGGAACTGCAAAGGAGAATCCAGCACTTTTTCTGCCCTGGGCATATCAGGTTTTGAGGATTTTGTGAAAGGCTTGAAATAATTGCCAGTGCTAAATGTTAACAAGGCTTTCAGATAGTCCTGGGATGTTGGGATGTGGAGACTGAAGGAGATCCGTTTACACAAGCAAAATGGATATTTAAATAGAAAGCAGCCACCATCAGAAATGTTTTTTAAGATGTTGTTTTGGTTAATGCAACATACTGTACTTCTGCCAACAAAGGCAGTTTCTGATCAGGACATGCCGTGCTTTCCTCTGGAGATTTTGCAGGCTGGGTGGTCTTCCATGAGAGAGGGGAAAGGGCTTAGTTAACATTACACATCCTTCATATATGCAGGCTGGTAAATGTAAGGCATTGCAGCTGTGCAGTTTGTCACCAAAAACCAAACTGAAAGGACTCTAAATGCAGGAGACCAATGGGAATATGACCTAGTCACTCTCAACACCTTTGATTCTCCCCCTTCAAAATAAAGCCACTTCTGCATTTGTGAAGTCTCGGTCTTTAGAGAGAATGGTCAGGTGGTAACAACAGGGGAAAAAAAGTGCAAAAATACACCAATAAGTGATTAATTTTTTTTCCCATAGACTACAAAAGAAGCCTGCATTCCCTTTATGCTATATTAAGTTTATTTTGATAGGAAAAAGCTTTGGCACTGGAAGAAGACTGTACTTTGTACCACAGAGATCTAAATCCATTCTGGAGGTAGGAGCTGCTCTAAAGACCTCTGCTTCTCCTATCTTTACAGATGCCTGTAGAAATCACCTCTGTGCAAAGGAGGGATGTAGCTGGCAAATCAAGTGGATTTCAGTGGGATAACATATTGCTTCCATTTAAGAAAACATCCTCAACCAGCGCATGTTTAAACCCAATGAGACCTGAGCACAGGCTTAAAGCTAAACATATGCTGAAGTCTTTTCCTGAAACAGATTCACATAAGGAAACACTGATCAATTGGAATATGGGATTCATTCTTCAGTTCATCCCCTCTTTTCCTCCTAGAATTTCTAGAGTTTGAAATGTAAAGAATCCTTCTAAGTTAAGAGGGAGATGTTTATGTAATTCTACGAGTATAGCAGGTACAAAGAACCCATTTTAATACCATAAACATGACGGTCACCTTCCAGGCTAACCAATTTACTAAGATCACTGGTTTTTATATTGGTAGATCTTAAAAAAATCTGCAAGTTGGAAATTTTGTGTCTCTTTTGAGAGGTGAAGAAAAGTAATCAAGCCATACTATCTGACAGGTACTAATTCCAAGAAAATAGATATTAGACCAATCATCCATATTGCCAACAGGGCATGGATATAAGATTATTATACCATTAGAACCATTCTCCTTTACTTGTGTGATGAGAAAGACTTGGGAAACCTGTCTATCAGATTTCTTAAATTCCTAGGGTTTTAGCTGTAAAAATTCAGCTCTGGCAAAAAGGAATCATTTGGGAAAAGATGCCATCATTTTTCCCAATCTCAGCCAAAGCTCATTCTGAAAGATTTTCCACTGAAATAAATGGGATTGTTCACAAAGTCAAGTCTTTCAGCGTACATACACGCAAAAGAATGCTGCACACAATTTTGAGGCATTTTCCTACTCCCTTATTCCCAAGTTACAACATAGTCAAGATAGCCACTTCAGCTTTCAGGCTCACACCTTGGAGTGCTGCTCCAAAAGTGCATTCCCAACTGAGGTGGGATCACCAGTAGGTGGGACCAGCACATGGATGCACCCTTGGATGCACAGCCCAGGCCATGGCTACTTCTAGTTAGGAGTCTGTGACCCGTCATATTCCCACAGAGATAGTGCCCCCATCCCTGTTCCCTTCCACTTCCTCAGATTTGCCACATCTTTTGGCAGAACCCCCCTCCAGCTGGATGTTTTAGGGTGTGAGTGAAAGGATTGGGATGGACAGGAAGAGTTAGCTGCATTGGCAGCAGCTGGGGGAACACTTCTGCCCACATACAGAACCTGGGCAGCAGTGCTGGAAACCTCCTGTGTGGGATCCAGCTGAGGGCATCTTCAAAGCTGCTCTTCCCATATGCCAGTAGCTAGTAGGAGGAGGAACACACAGCCCCATTCCAAGCTAGGATGATCCCATTCAAGGATGAGGCATCTCTGCAATATGTAGTCACAAACATACAGAGTAAGGGTTTATAGTTTTTTACATGACAGCAAGACCATCAATAATAATTATAAACCAAGCGCTCATCAGTAACACCATGATTTTGCTCATTTAATTCAACCCAATTCAGGTCACTCATGCCTCTGAGACACAATAAAATTTTTTTTTTTAGCTCCCATTCACCCCAACTCCATGAGATACACATCCACAATCCACACTCGGCTCTTTGCACCTCGGGCTGCTCTATCAAACCTCCATTACTCTGCCAAGTGTATATTCCATACACAGCCCAAAATCTTGTCACTGCACACAGGTAACCTGCTTTTAGACCTTTATCAGGCATGTATCATACCAGACGGCCCACTTAACCTTACAAACCATGAAAATCTATCTTGAATTTCCTTATAAAACACCTAAATTGCTGGGGCTTGTGCCAAGCAATTGGTCCCAAAATTCTGGAATTAAACAACTGCAAAATCTATGTTACAAAAATAACCTGTGGTAATACCAGCTTTGGAAAATTAGAGAAATAAGACACAGCTACGACCCGCTCACCTTGGACAGTCTTGATGAAGCAGTCATGGAAACACAAGGACACTCAAAAAGAACATGTTCATTTCCTGGAGGAAAATTCTCAGACTGCTACAGGAAACACCAAGATTTTTTGGGCACTCATCCAAAACACAAGATAGAGTATATGAAGGGATGTTACAGTGCAGAAAAGCTGTGCTTGGAAATCCTTGGTGTTTTACAAGCTCCAACCAGGTATTCATGGAAAGAGAGAAGGAACTTGAAGAAAGAATAAAGCCATGCTTAACAACAGGACCCTGGTACTTAATAAACAATTAGCTTTTGAGGTAGATGCATCTCATGTACATATTTACATATTTCATGAGCCATAGATATTTACCATACAGGGCTTTCCTGTTTGTTTGTGGTTTTTTTGTTTGTTTTTTTCCATAAAAAATATTCCATAATACTATTTCAGAAAACTAAATTTAGTACATGGTTTCTGCAACAAAATTTTCCCCTCTGAGTCATATTGAAAAGGACAAGAGAATTAAGTCTGACCCTCTGGCTTTCTGAGACTACTGTCATTACTAAATGAATGAAGTAATTTTGTGATGAAAATCATTCTTAGAAGAAAAAGATCCAGCTATTAATATCTCCCTATTTTTTAGTAGGAATGGGAAATGTTAAATTTCTGCTGCACTAACTGCTCTGAAATACCAATGTAAACTGATAAAAGCAACCCAAACTGATCTGATTTGGTTCCTTTTTTTTTTTTTCCAGAGGGTGGAAATTTTTTTTTTGCTTTTTCCTGACTCATGAAAGACACCAGACAGTGATGTGGATGATGTGGTGAAAGCTATGAAGAAAAAAAATCTACTTTAGTCAAGGAATAGGGGAAGTGGTCACTCTGCGAGGTCATTTTCCTGTGAGACTCTGTGACAGCTGGAGAAAATTAACCAAAATATCTGCATTCCAGAGAGGTATAAAAAGAAGAAAGAAAGGGAGGGGAGGGGTCAAATGTCTTGTGGAAACCTGTAGGAATGGCAACGGCATTTTCTATATGGGCTCACTCAATCTGGTTTCCTGACAAAATTCTACAAAAATAGGAGGAGATTTTTAAGGTCTCAGAGGGTAGTCAGGCAGCCAGCTCCCTTAAAAGCCAGCAGGACATTCATTAAAACTGAACAGATTAGCTGCATTGGATCTTTTCTCTGATGCTGGCACAGGGACCACACAGAAACCTTATTCCTAACACTTTATTACCATTTAAAATGTTACAGATCAGTCACACTTCCAGAGTGGAAGAGCTTGGAAGACAGCAATAATACCAAGGTAATCAGATGGGTTCTTTGGTTTCCTTGTTTATATTTCAAGGAAATAGTGAATGACTTCCAAATTTGTTACTACACTCTTTCTGAATCCCCAGCATTGCTTTTGTTTTGTAACAAAGTAAATCCAAAAGTTTTTCAAACATTTTAAAAATTGATTCGTGTACTTTCAAAAAAATCCTGCAGGTTTTGATGTCATATTTCTTCCAGGCCAGAACCAAAACTGAACTTTAAAGCCTGAACCCTGTCAAAATTAGTGAGTCTTTGTGAAACATTTTTACTCTGCCAAAGTTGAATATTAATTGAAACCATACCTTCCTACCATCAGAGCACTTCCATCCCCGTGGATCCACTGGTCATTTCAGACTTTTCTGCAAAGAAAAAGGGCTTAAAACAAAGACTCTTTGAGGTGAAGCAGCTCGTTGTTGTAATTTCAAGCAATGAAATCAATTCATACATGAGGGATTCTGAGGTAACAAAACTCTGCCCAAGCCCCTCTGCAGACCCAAGCTCAGGCACCCCCTCAGTGGGATCAAGACAGACAAATGGACACAGACAGGACTCAGGAGATGACATCCACAAGTGGAAGAAAATTAAAGGAACTCAAAAGCAGAACTAAAGATATTTTTCCAGACTCCTAGGCATTACAGCTGAGGTGAAGAGTTCAAAACAACACAGCTCTCATTTGAATAGCTAAATTTTACAGACCAATCTATATCTGTGAGCTCCCACTGCAAGATACAGAGTCAGATTTCCCTCTGAAAATTCCTCTTCTTCTTGAGGATTTTTTGGGAAGCTGAGCCTTTCCAAAAGCTCTATGCTAAAATCATAAGCCTTTCTAAAATTCCTGAAAAGAGTCAGAAAGACAAACAAATGCTACAGAGAACTTTGATGCATCATAACCCACACCAGATTACCTACAAGTGTAGAAACAACTACCCCACATCTGCAGCAAGGCTGTGTATTGTGGTGAGATCTGGACATTCCCTGCTCACTGTTGGTTTCACATTTATTACATCCAACATTAAATAGAAGGACTTTTAGTTGGCAAAAGCAGAATCTGCAGAGAAAGTTGCAGAAGGATTTCACATGGCCTTCAAAACCTAACTCAGCAACACTGTACTCTTTCCATTGCAAAACACCACCAAGTGTCTTTTCCTCATAGCTTGACCAGTTTTTCTGAAGTCTCTGTCCACAGTTATCACAATGTCACTGCTCTTCATTTAACCTGATTTTTTCAGGCAGTTTTTCTATTTTGTAGAGTGAAAAGAAAACAGTGTCTGATTAGGGAAGAAGGATTTGTTTGGTTTTGTTTTCTAAAAATTTATTTTGATTTGCCCATTCTCTCTTTTCCTTTATCCTTCAGATGATAAAGAGTTGTGAAGGAAATAAGAGAGCTCCAAAAGGGGAAAAAAAAAATGTGGAAATTTGCATTACTAATTCCACGTAACACTAACCTTGTGTTGTGTTGTGTTTGGAATCTGATATAGATATTGTCCAGGTAGCTACAAAAATTTCCCCAATTATTCAGAGAACAGATAATGGTTTAAAAAAAGCATTTAATTGTTCAAAATCACATTGAAATCTGAACCTAACCAATTCAAAACTCAGTTAACTCTAAAACACGTTGAATTAACTTCTTTTTTAAGGAAGTATTTAATTCTTGCACTTCTTGTTCAATTTTTAAATGGACCAGAAGCAGAAGTTCGAAATGTCACATTAAGTCTTGCTTTCATAAGATTGCTGCTTGAGCTTTACCTCAGTGAGATTCAGAAAACTCCAGATAAACTGTTCAGCTTGTTATCTGAACCAAAATGCTGAACATCTGAGGATTACTCAACCCCCTATCTTTACAAGACACCTTATTTTACCCTTCAGTGCCTCCAAGCCATCATAAAACCCCTCCCCGCACTGGGGGTTTTCTTGACCTGGTCATGGTTGTGTTTATTCCTGCCATGGAAGTGGTAAGTTTGTCAGAGTAGCTTTCCTGGGGACTTTGACTACTTATTCATATGGAAGGAGAAGGGAAGTAGTTCATGAGAACCTTACTGATACTTATTTCTTATTTCTCTCTCAGTACTTTTGTGTGGTTAATATGATTAATTTTTAAAAGGTAAATATTGAAATACATTCATTGACATCCTATTATCCATGGTTGTTTACGTATAGAGGACAAATCCTCTCCTCCACTCGAAGCCAAAATAAACAGATCTTGTACAGGCAAGTTCCAAACTGTCTAGGGGTGATGAATTTATCACCACAGGCTGCAGAGCTGTTTCATGCCTATCCCTTCACCCCAGGTATGCTTTTTTGAAAAGATGTTGTGTTTCCTAGAGAATCTCCAGGCACAGTTAGTAACTTTCAGCCTTGACTGAGGCAATGTCAACTCAACAACCTTTTATTTTTGTATTCTTAATTAATAAAGAGAAGAAAGACATGACAACATTAAAAGAAGATGTTTGGCCTATTTACCCACCTTAACTGTGAGACTGAAAAGCACTGTAAAAGGCTGAGTGATCTGACTACTTAACCTAATTCAAGTCACCATTTTCAAATTACCTAATTTTGATGAGAGGATGAAGTATGCAAGAACCCTTCACACCTTTCTGCTATGGTGTGCAGTATCCTCATACCAGACAATTGCAAGTACAAAAGGATATGAAATTCTTTTTTAAAAGGCCACAGAACAATTCACTAACCAGTCTCCTAATTCTTCACTGAATTCTGTTTTTGAAAATCTACCAAGTCTTTCTCAAACAAAAATAATTTGTAGAGAATTAGCTATCAATACATATATACCAAAAATTAGTGTCCTATTCAGGAAAACCCCTGATTATGTTTCAAATTATTATATTTATAACCAAATATATCAATCTGAGAACACATATTTGATAGAAGCATGGAGAGTTATGTTGAACTCATAATAATCTGTGACTCAATCTGCATCAGAGCTGAAAACCAATATTAGTATACAATTAAATGTTACCAGCGCGTATCACAGAGGGTGATGTTCTGGTATTTGCTTTCAAGTAAGAACATTCCTCATCATAAACTTAATTCTCCGAGATTATCATTTGAAAAGGAGATATGAAGCTTTTGAATTATTTTCTGCTACTAGGAAGGTGAGTAGATGATAACTATTTTTGTTCTATGTATCAATCTCCATTGCTTTGCACACAAGGTAGACTTAAAATGTTACCATTAGCAATTTACACCCACTTGCTGGCCATAAATGACTTTCCAGGTTCAAGGCAGTGGATTTTAAAACTGCTGACTTCACTGCTGGAGCACTGCATATGAGAAGAAACTGGATGAGACAGAGCAAGCCCTAAATGCCTTCCATAATTAACAAACATGGCAAGACAAGTTATGAAAAACAAAGGCAGACTGGACAGATTTATGCTTGAAGTCTCGTACTTTTGAAGGACTGTCCAACTACAAAAGCCTCTTTTGATATACATTAATTGAAAGCAGTTAAAATTCAATCACACATTTACAGCCACAGGTTTAAAACCGACTCCTAATCTTGCATCGATCTGCAACCCACTGGTCAGACTGGAATGCCTTCCTTCTGCATTCAGCCTGCAGAGGACACAAGTCTAATGACAGCTGTCTTCAGTTGCAGCTGGAGAGTTCCATGGCTGCCAGAATTCCCTGAGCAGCACCCACAATGGTGGTCATCCCAGATCCACTTGTGGAAGAGACAAGGCCCCTGCGGATGCAGCCGCTTGTTCCTGGCTTGGTTTCTCAGAGTAATAAGAGAACAGGATTCAGCTGGGTGTGACACACTGCCCCTCGAGCTGGTCTGAGACAGAGAGAGAAGCATCTCCCTCCTTTTTTTGGGAGGCAGGAGGTGGAGTTCCCAGTTTGCAGTGGCGCTGGTCAGCAGAATGAAACCACCATGAGCATGCCAGTAGGGGGATGCAGCCAGCCTCGCCTTTGATCATGGAAAGGAAGGCTGAAGGAAAGAATAAGGAAAGAAGAAACCACATTTACTCCTGAGCTTGCTCTTAGATTAAAACCTGCTGGGCAGACCCTAAATCCCACCAGACAACAGGACTCCATCTCACGTGACAGGGACAGATGAGAGAACTGCTTGCCCAGATCCACTAATCTGCACTAGCACTGACTGCAGGAGCAACATTCAAGCCCAGCTCTGAATCTTCTCACAAGTCAAGCCACTTTTGTATGTTATATTCAAGATTCATGAACCCCTATCCTTTTAGATCCCCCCAAAAAACACTGAGAGGTAAACAAATTCTGCCTGAATATTTCATTACATTATGTATGAGGAGAGCTCTGCTAGAGAGCTTGCACTATTGTACTGTCTTGACTAATAGTTTGTGTGACATGCATAAGGAAGACCAGATACTTGCAAATTTAAGGATTTTTTTGCCCAAGGACAGCTTGCAAAACTCATTAACATGAATTGTGTCTGAGCTGATGAAGAAAAAAGAAAACACTGAATCCAGACCTTCAATATTTTATCGATGTTTCTGAACATTTACAAGCTGTACTTTCTTCCATAAAATCAATTTAATAAGGGGAGCAGTGTTTTGGTAATGCATCAAAAGCAGTTCTTCTCTTCAAAGGGCATCTTTTTCACTCAATCTCTCCTCTAAAGACAGTGACATTAGTTTTGTAAATTAATAAACAGGCCAGCATCTGAGGACTGCATGAAGCCTCCATCACCCCTTATTGTGCTTTCTCTTCTGACCCCACTTTCCAGTGCAGGGCCCTCATCTCGACAACAATACCCTGAAAGCCTGTGTGGCACTCTGGGATCACACTTGAAAAGGCCTTTGGCTGAGGCTGGCTTTCAAGGAGGGGGGACAATTGGCAAGAGGCCTGTGGCTATTCATGCAGAACAGGCAGTGAAAAATGCCTGAAGTCAGATTCAGGGGTGGGCAATGCCCAAAAAAGAAAGCCCATATAACATGAATGGCTGCTGCTAGGAGACTAAAACCAAAGGCATGCCACTAGCAGGCCTCCATGTGCCGACATCAATGGGTTCATCCTATCCTTATTAGGGGCCTAAAATGATGGAGAAACATGAGAAGGGACTATAAGCAGGAAAGGAAAATAATACCAAAGTACACAACGGTCAATGCTTATATTGTTATACTAAACACTCAGGAGAAGGAAATAATATTTTCAATGTTCGGCACCTTTTCTGCTGACAAGGGGTTGTGTGGGTTGTAAAATCTGATAAGCAAAACAGCCATGGCACATTTTCTTGTAGGAAGAAAGACATGTACTTTGGTAATTAGTTATTTCTCATGCCCGTAATTAAGCATGATTATAAAAACATATTGGAAAAGCCAGGCCTGAGTTAGAATGGCTCCAGACCTGGTGCTGGAGTGGCTCCAGTGCCTGGCTGTGCTCACACAAGTCCAGTTTGGTTCCCAACCCAGCAGTGCTGGTCAGAGGGAAACAGGAGGTCTACACATTTATTAAAGGAAACCACTATAATGCACCACAAAAGCATTTCAGTGGCATACAAATGACCCAAACCTCCACTGTGCTTAGGGTTAGGAAAGCTGAGAGGCGCTGTCTGCAGTGCCAAAGGCCTCCAGTCCAAAAAGCCCAATGTGAAGCATTCATGGTGCTCTAACTCACCAGGTAGCTCTGTTTTTTCCTCTTATGAAGTACAGCTAACCTCCCATATTTACATCCTTACATTTCACACTGGAAAGCATGGACTGGTGATCTCTTTTGAAAGGAAGGAGGCTGTGCACACCTTCATTAATTTCAGCAGCATTCTGAAAATGACACAACAGTTTCTGTGGGAACAACTCATCCTCTCTAAAATCCTTTCCACTTCAGTACAGATGTTGGCTCTTGGCTAGCAAAAACCTTGAAAAAATGAATTACAGTGTCTAGTCATGTTTGGACCAATTTCTAGGCATGATCTCAGCTCTTAAAAAATGATCATATTATTTAGTTTATGAGTAATGATGTCTGACTAAAAAAGGTAGAAAATACAATGCAATTCTATAATCAAGTGGTTTATTTCAAGGGGTCATGTTTATTATTTGGTGTGGAAGAAACCTCCCCATCTAGCTTTTTCAATTATCCATTCCTTCAATCTGAATTTCCATCCCTTTCTAAATTTGTTAACAACCTCTTTCCTTCCTGCACTCGGAGGTAACTTGGTACAGCTGCTGAAAGGAAAGCGAGACCCTCATTATTGCTATACTCTGCCCTACACAAGGGGTAGGAAGAAAAGAGCAGCTCCCAGCCAAAAGAGAGGAGAGCAGTGGGAGCCTGCCTCGGATTTCCCTCATTTGGCTGCTGCTTTGGGTACGTAACTGGGTGGGCGAGGAGTGAATCCGATGCTTCTCGGAGGCAATGAAGTAATCTGCTGTGCTCTCTTGGAACCCTGGACACGGAGAATTTCTGACTTTCTGTGCTGACAGGGAATGATCCTCAAAGTTGCAGACTACATTTGTGCTGAGGCCATGGAAAAGGCTCACAAAACTGAGTGATAGCACTGAGATTATGAGTGTGTAGTTGAATAGAAGTGTGTTGTCACTCATCTTTGGGAGCCTTTTCCATGGCCTCAGGTCAAATGTAGCATATCCTGCAGTGGGAGTCAGGAAAGGGGCTGTGCACACTGCAGCAGCAAAGCTGGCCTGATCTACTGATACATCAGAGAAGGCTCTAAAGCAACACTTCAGTGCTGTTTGTCTGCCTATTTGGATTGAAAATCTCTAAATCCACGATGGTGTAAATTTTTGCCCCATGTGTGATCTCAGTTCTTTCCTGTTTTTCCTGTATCTAAAATTGCTCCTGTACATGACTTCTTCCAGAAGAAAATCTGTGCCCATTTTGTATCTCCTCGTGCATTGATGAGCAACAATGTCTAGCTGCTTTAATGTCTGAAAATCACGCAAAGCTTTATACAGAGAGATTAAATGTATATATATGGTTTTTATAGATTGAGGAAATGGAAGTGAGTAAGGCTGAATGCACCTACACTGCTACTCTGCCAGAGGAACTCTATGTCTTGGGTGGTTGTGATTCCTGTGGCCTCTCAAGGTTGAGTATTTGGGACTTAGTATTTTATTCATTCAGGGAAGCAAGTAGAAGTGTTTATGATATGTGAGTGAGCCCAATCCTCTAAATCAAGAAATTGAAAATTGTCATAGTATCCCATACCTTGAGGCCACTGCTTCTCTTCCTCTCTTCAAAGATGAGCAAATAATTTTCCCACTAAAAAAGATGAATCCTTACAGGAAATTTTAAAGCACAGAATTGAAAACATTTGTATAATACAGAATTGTATTTGAGACATTTGAGTTTACTTTTGAATGTAAAGCATCATATGAAATAAAAGAAAAGTCGAGACCTGTAAGATCTGGTCTTGCTTCCCTAAGTGAACAGTTTATCTACATTTCCAAGGCTGGAAATTTAAACCCCTGTTCATATCTCATGATGGGCACTTACAGAGGTTTTCTGTGAACTTAATGTAGACATATATATATATATATATATCTCCTCATCAGTCCTAAGGCAGGACAAACTAACTCTCTAGATATGTCTTCCTCTTTCCAGGAATTAAAGTTATATTAGGTATCATAGGCAAGTTCCTAACATTCTCCGGATAAAATAGTTAGACTGAATCTCTTCCACTCCAAACAGCAGGAATTTTACTATCTAGGATTTCAGTTTATCTTGCATAGCCCTTTGAATAGCTTTACCAATTGCAAAGAGCATTTTCACAGTTTTCTATATCTAATTATATTGGCCCACACAAAGTAATATATTCATCATAAGCCAGATTTGACAAGAAAAAATACTTGAATGTTTCAGGTTTTTCAGGATTCTTCAATGAATTTTGGATGTAATGTGTGTCAATCGAAGGAGGACATTCCTAGCTTTGGGAATTGTGAAAACAGCCTTCCAAAGCCTGAAGAAATATATCTTTTTAAAATTTGTGAGATCTGAAAGGAGAAGGGTGGGTGGTCTGAGCCCTTCAGAAGGTCTCTGATCCTCTGACCCATTAGACCATTAGTTCACCTAACACAACCAATAGCTATTAGAGTCTAAGGGTATAAAGAAAGGTGGCAATAAAAATAAATTACTAAACAAAAGGAATAAAAATAAGCAGTTCAAGGGAGTTTTCTTCTCCTGTGAAATCTGAAAAGTGTGTAGGTTGTTCCATTCTCTCGATTCAGCGAAGATGCCTACTTGATCTTGCCAAGAAAAAGTGAGATTAAACTACCATGGGTACCCAACTACAGAAACATTTAAAGCCTGTGCTGTGTGTGTGCCCTTTACCAACTCATCTGTTGGATTCTCAAACCAAGGGGTTTTGCCTACCAAAGCAGGGAATCCTACTTAATAATCATTTAACTGCAAACACCAAGGCTGTTGGAGAGACCCCTGCCTGGTGTGCAGGAGCTGCCCTTGTACACACCTCCCACCTCCAGCCTCCCACAGAACAAATTGTAGCTCTCAGAGTTTTGGCCAAGGGGTTCTAAAACGTTGGGATCTCATGTAACTTCTTGTTTCCTTGCCATTGAAAACATTGAGGAAAAGCCATATATCGCACTGAGTCTTACTTATCATCAAGTTTAGCCCCCCCGATGTTTTTGCTTCCTTTTCTTTTATTCCAAAGAGCACTCTGTAAACATCTCATAACAGCAACCAGAGCCAGACAGCATGTGGAAAAAGAGAATATTCTCTTAATACAAAAACCATTAGGCAGCCCTTGATTTCTATTTGAAAACCAGAAATCAGATGAATTTTCAGTAAAATAGCAAACATTGACAGTGAAATCTTTCCTGGAGTTTTGAGGCTGGGGAAAGACTCCCAAGTCTGATTATAAATAAAGCATAGCTGCTAAGGAAAAAAGTGTCATGGCTGAGGCATTGGACTGGAGATTCTGCCTATGTTTTCAGATCTTCATGCTCTGGGGTAAATCTCTTAATCTCTGTGCTAATCCCTTGGTTCCTCTGTGCAGAATGGATATCATAATTGACTATGTTTGCCTTTTAAGGACCCAGTGAGGGAACACGTCTTAATGTGTTTGTAAATCACTTCACACAAGAAACTACTAAAAACCACACCCTGGATATTGCACATTCTCACCAACACTGATTTCCCCCTCTCTCAGTCGTTTGATGGCATTTTGCCAGTGGCTAGATAAGGGGTTGATCCCTGGGGTGGTTGGTGTGGGCAGCTGAATTAATGCCAATGGTACCCATGAGCAGGGAGCCTTCTGCAGTGCCTCCACACAGATGGCACAGCAGACAGAGCCCTGCATGTGCCACTGGCTCAGCCACAGAAAAGATGCAGTAGAAATGCCCAAGGATGGTGTTGGCTCTGGTGATGCCAGCAGTGGGCTGCATTTCACCTACCGTGACACTAAGAATGTTCCCAAATTGCCTGCATCTTTAATTTATAGCCACAGCCACACTGTGACTTTATTTAGAAGATGAAGACCTGAAACATGAACCTCCAGCTGTTCTCTGCTCCCCTGCACATCCAGCATGAATCCAAACACCATGTTTCCCTGAGTGTAGCCATAGGACTCTCCACATTTCCTATGTTGTCTGGCCATTTCTTGGAGAGTCTCATTGCTATAATTCTTTTTTACAGCTGGATACAGGCCTGGAAAAAAGTATTGAACTTCACGCCAAGATAAAATACTACAAAAAATAAGCTAAGTGTTGTCTGCCCACTGAATCTCTTCCAGAGGTCCTTTACTAAATAAAATGTGCTTAATTGGTGTCGGTGGGTTTTACTTCAGCAATGAAGGCTGAGGCTTACATACTCAATAATTGCTTAAACTCTCATTCTTGATGAATAATATCAGTGCTATGAGGACTGAGAATCCAAATGCATGAAAAAATGATATCACCTGAGCAGGAGATTGCAATAGAAGTGTGAATAAAACTGGATTTTAGGACATATTTGGAGAAGATTTGATAAATGGCCATATAGGAACGTTCTGGATACAGTGGAAGCTTGCTTTGATGGGGGTAAAATCAGACTTGAGATGCAGTATTGCTAATTATTGCTAAGCACCAGTACCATTGCTCCCAAAACAGACATTCTTAACAGTTCTTTTATCCAGTGGTTGCTTTAGTGAAGCCTCAAGGTAACCAAGCAAATCTAAGCATTTAACTGAAGCAACAAAGTCAACTGCACTGTCCACAAGCTTGAAAAAAATATTGTGAAATAACATTCTGAACCCTGACTCCTGGGCAGGAGAAGTAGAGGATCTTAAGCCTGAAGACAAAGCCAGTCCTTCCTCTTTTTCTCTCAACATGCAGGAGGGGGTTTCCTGCCCATCCTTTCCCTGGGTAAGTCCCTACACTGGCAAGAAGAGCCACAAACACCTGTGAGTGCCAGATCCACCCAATCTCTTCCTAGTTTTATTGCCTGGCAAACTAGTGGAAAACTACATAAGGCATTCCATAACTACAGAAATACTGAAAAATAAAATCTTATCACGTCTTACCTTGTTTGTAGCTGTTCATTTCTCCCCGTTCCGCTCATGTAATTTTGAGGGCTGATAAAACTCTGCTTCCATACCTGCAGAGGGTGGCTGTGATACTGCAGCAATGCAGGTTTTTATAAGCTGAGCTGGCATCTGAAGTTAGGAGGAATTCACATTCCCTTTCTCTAAAAAGGAAGCTCTCATTCACTTACTTTTAAAAGACTTTTATTATGTCTTACAATAAATTTATGGAATACCTACCCTGGGATTATCTGCTTCTCGTAACATAAAAAACTTACCTTAATGTGTTCAAAATCTAAAATCAGACTTTTTTTATCCTCTGTATGGAACACAGTCCCCTGTATTTTTCCAGACTCAAACAATCTAAAGCTGATCACAAAACCTTGCTGGAGATTTGCACAGTGAAGGTTGCAGATCTTCAACTTCTACTTTTAATTTTAACATTTTATTATATTAAAATCTTCCAAATAATAGATAACCTATGTATTATAACCTCTCTCATTTATGACCTTTTATTTTTTAAATTTTTATCCCTGAAGATTAAAAACATCAGGTGCCAAAATCAACTAAATCCAAATGTTAAAGTCATAACTCAATGGTTTTCCTTCCCAGCATCACTATCTTCTTTAAATGAAACTGATCACACCTTTCTTCCTGTGATTATAGACCAAAAAATAGTTGTGTTGAGGCAGGCTTTGACTAATCCATCCCCTGGTCATTAGGAAGGACCAATTGTTTCTAAACATCCACAGAGGTGGCACGTTCTCTGTGCCTGGAGGCTTGTTTGTCTTAGTCTCAGTGATTACAAAAGTATTGCCCCAAAGGCTGGTTAGCTCTGAAGCCTCTGTCAGTAGCTCTGACTACATCATAATTCACTTTATTCAACCTGACCCTCTCCTTAGTTTAAGTTGCTCTCTGGGCTATTTCCAGTTCTGCTTTTGCTGGATAAATAGCTGCAGTGAGGGGGAAAAAAATAGGATTTGCATATTTAATTTTATGTCTTTGCTTCAAATTTGTGTACATATTCCATTTAGGATGGGGTAGGAGGAATAGCTCAAGTGTTGAGCACCAGTTCAACAGTCGTGACCACTGCAAGAGATCAAATGTGCAGGCAGAGACTGATGTTCTCCACATCACAGGAGGTGGAGAACATTCCTTTTTGACGTGTAATTTGAATTCAACATGGTATCTGAGGTATTCATTGCTCTGCCGTGGAAGATCAGAATGAGCGAGGTGGGAGGCTGAAGGATGGTGCTGGTACTTTGCCCCACAGGTGTCTGCAGCCAAATTTGTACCCAACCTTTCCTTTTTAAAATGGTGTTGTGTTTAGTTTTTGCAAAAAGCAGATAACACACTAGAAATGCTCGCTTTACGTGAGCTCATACGTTGGGAAAATCATATAAGATTATAACGAATAAAAATGCATGAAATGGTTATGGTAGAGTTCTGTGTGCTGCAAGGGATGAGCTCATGCTGGGTGAAAAGCAAACTTTGGGGGGTGGGTAAGAAATTGTCTTTAACCACCCAAACGTGTTCCAGACAGCACTCTGAAAGGATGTTTGTGTTTGTGTCAAATGCTCATCTCCAGAGGATGTGGAAATGCGATCACTGGAGAACACACCAGTCAAGATGCAGAAGAACAGATTTAGGGAAAAAACCCAACGAAGAAAAAAAACTGAAAAATAAGAGAAGCATTTGCATTTCTAGTTAACATCATTCTTTAAAAGTGAGAATTACAAGACATGGTTATTTTTTTCCTTTTGTATTTTAATTAAAAATAGCACAAGATGAGCATGTCTGTGTTTGGCTGTGATTTGGTGGCCCTCCCTCTCTGGCCCCACATAAACTTGATTTGCCTGTAGCAGATCTGTGAGAAATTTTGCTCTGATGGAATACTTCATGCCAGGCAATTCAGTTTATGTCAGATCCTTCCTTACTGCAAACTGGGAGACTCCAGATCAAGGCGCTGGGCAAGGCAGGTGAGTGAGGCCAAGGTAGCTCAGGACAGCTCTCAGACCAAGCACGGGACAGACAGGGACATTCTGGGCAGTGGCAGGCTATGCACAGCCACATTCCCAGGCTCTGGAAAGCAAAACAAACACAGCCCAAATGCTGTAGAACAAACCTGGGCCCATAAGTCCAGGCTGAATGAAACAGAGCTCAGTGCAAACACAGTTCAAAGGCAGTGGAAAGCAAACTTAGGCAAATAAACTCCCAGCTCTGTGAAACAGAGCACAGATAGACACACTCCAAGCACAGGTAGGAAAGCAAACAGAGACAAATATAGTCTAAACTTAATGAAGCACATACATGAAACAGTAGCTGTCTCACTCTCCAGGCAAAATCTAAGTAACTCACTCCAAAATCACCAAGCTGGAGCAATTGTGGTTGTCTTACAGGCAAGCTACAGTGTTAACCTTCCCTTCTCATGTCCTTCATGCCTTCCACTCCCATTCAGCATGGGAGGCTTATTCTCCATTCCTCAATGGCCTGCAGTAAATGCTGTGGATCAAAAGCTTTCTTATTTTCACATGCCTTCAGCAAAATGTGAAAACTTTCAGTGTTTCAAGGCAACATTCAAATGGAGCAAGGAGACCTTACTCAAATATATATGTACAGTTTCTTTTTGCACATTTATAAGGTTGCCTCTGAGGGAAACGAAATAGAGATTAAATAGCAATCAACATATATATTTTTAAAAATGAAAACCAGAGAAAAAGGGAAGCTAAAAGCATCAGAGACATTTCTATAACTGAGAGAAATGTGAATAACATGAAAAAAAATAATTCTGAAGAATTTCAGAAACTGCGAAAGTTTCCAATGGTTAAAATTTTTTGGAGAAGATAATATGGTTAGTAATGGAGAGGAAGTAAACACTTAGTAAATACTGGAATAAAAAAGGATAAAGTACTTTTTTCACTTGAGGGTGACAAAGTACTTCCCAGTCTGACAGTAACCACAAAGGAAGGTAAAGAACATCAATTACTGATAAGTACTTTAAACCTGGCAGGCCGTAGATTTTGTCCCAAGCAGTCCAAAAGATCTGTCTGAAGGAAACCTCTGGCACATTTTTGCTGTCTCTTGGAAGACCAGGAAGATTTCCATGAAATACAAGAGCACTGTGTTTATAAAGGGCAGGCAGGATGACACAGGCAGTCCCAGGTCAGTGAGGCTGACCTCAGTCTTGGGTGAAAGAATGATTCACTTGCTGCAGGAGTCAGCTAAGAGGGAAATAAAGGGAGGAAAGAGAATTCTTGTCATTTAGCATGTTTAACAGGAAACAGGTTGTGTCAGACATACCTGATTTCATTCTCAAAGTAGATTGCTATAATTCTGCAGATGTGATGTACAGTACAACACTGTGGTTAAAAATAGTGCCACATGATGACAATAAAGAACATGTTAAAAGCATTAAGAATGGGATGAGTGCTTTTCTTGAAATCTGTCAGCAAGGAATCACAATTGGCCTTGTGGCATTTTAAGTGACTCCCTCATGACCAAAGATTTTTAGTGTTTTTATCAATGGTTTTAAATAACTTTTAATGTATGTTAAAATGAAAACAAATCAAATGCAGCCACCTTGTATCACCAATAAAGGCTAACAGAATAAAATGAAGGTCATTTGCACTGAAAAACTCCAGGGCAAAGGCTAATTGTGGTCCATTTGACCCATTAAAATATGACATCTGTATGATTCTATAGCAGGCTGAGGTGCAAACCAGTGATCTGTAATATGGAAAGTAGGGAAGGCAAAGAGAATGCACGGCTGGGACATGAATCCCACTCATGCTCCTCTCTGAGCCAGCCCTCCAAGGAGTCAGAGCCATTGGTAGAACCCCTAGAGAGGTCTAACATCCTGCCTTAAGGCTCAGTAGCCCTTGCACAATGGATACAAGCACTGTGCCAGTAAAAACAGCCATTGTTTTACGTGCAACTCAATTACCAGCTTCATCTAT
>VZTB01000584.1:153-10267 GCA_013397245.1 Thryothorus ludovicianus | reverse complement strand
TCTCTTTGGAAAATGCTATCCTGTATATTGTTTTACGTGGTAACTTTATGGTGTGAATTCTCTTTAAATAAATATACTTTAAATCCCATTGTTCCCCAGTGGAAGAGGAGGCTCAGCACAGCATTGTTCTCCAGAGCATTTAGCCTGCACAGGCAGACACAGAAGGAAAGGGTTCCTGCTCCCTGTCCACTGCTGGATTCCAGCTCCCATCCCATTCTCCTT
Organism: Thryothorus ludovicianus; assembly: GCA_013397245.1. Classification (NCBI taxonomy): domain Eukaryota; kingdom Metazoa; phylum Chordata; class Aves; order Passeriformes; family Certhiidae; genus Thryothorus; species Thryothorus ludovicianus. The sequence continues at coordinate 10,045 of VZTB01000584.1, read as the reverse complement.
GTTTGGCGAGTTCAAGGTGCAAAATAATAATAGAAAAAATGGAATTTATTGTCCCCATCCATTTGTTGGTCTGAGTATATTTTCAATATAGAGTATGTTAGCTTACCGACCCTAAGGTGCCTCATATGAAATGCAATTTTGGGGCTTTCTTTGCAGATATTTTCCTGAAAATCACTGTCTGTTTAAGGTCTGATTCTGTTCTGATATACTGAGGTAGCACCCTTGAAATTCATGCACATTTTGCTTCATGCACATCAAATCAGAACCATAACTTTGTACCCGTATGTACAATCATGTGAATGAAGCCTTTAAATCAGAATCATAATTAACTGAAAAAAAGTTAGAATTAGACTTGTCTTCAGAACTTAGCTGACTGTGGATTTGTTCTTGCTCCAGAATTTTGCTGACTGTGGATTTGTTCTTGCAAATCTGAGACCAGCAAAAATTGTGGGTGTTTTACCCACAGTAGAGTTTTCAGAGAGAGATCTAATGTATAACTGTAATTATTTGTTCTTGTTTTCCAACTAAACCTGCTTATCATAAATAGGATTGAGAGCATGGGTTTCACTTGTTTTCTGCATGAAAAACAATACTGATAACATAAATATGTAAGTTAGAGGGACAGGGGACAGTAACAGTGCTGTTTAGTTAAATTATTTTCTGGTTTTATTTTGTATTGTGAAAAATCCCTTTAATCCCTGCCTGAGAGCAAAACAAATCATATTGCCTGAACAGTAAAAATACTGTTGACCTACACTGCTGCTCTCAGTTTTTAGTGCTATATGCATACTGACAGCAGGTTTTGTTTGCAGAACTGAAGAGATGCCCAATATATGATCAATATAATTGCTTATTTCTTGACTTTTGCATGAACATAATGCACACAGTGCCCTCTTAAATACTATGTTCTACCACAGAAGAGGGAGTAGGGTTTGTGTTATGTATTCAGAAGTAAAATTAGGGAGAAAACATAAGTGAAGAGCTGTTTTGCAAAACAGAGATGACAGAATTTACCTCCAGGAGATAGTGAGAGATGATTGATGGTGTCCATTCACCTTCAACTGCATACAACAGTAAATGTTTCCTACAGCACTTCGACCGTGTAAGGCCATTTCAGACATGTGGATGACATTTTTACAGATACTAGAATTTCAGGAGATGAGACCTTGGGATCCTGTTTATTTTGTGGTGTGAGATGCAGTCCTATGCAGTGCATGAAGCTAAGGGTTCCCTACAAAATATCAGCAGGGTATTCAAGAAAAGTATATTTTTAACCTCCTTTTTTCAAGTTCACTCCTCTCAGAATTGTGAGTTTCCTTCTGGACTAACAGTAGGTTCCATGGTCTTTTATGTGAATTGCTCACATATTTTAGATTCCTTTTTTCATTAATAAAAACCCCCAATATATATGTAATTTACATCATGTCTGTCCCCTGTTAAGGGCTTGTACAAAATGTTCAGATTTAAGAACTTCATTTTAAGGAGTCTATGAGTGTGAACTCACAGGAGCTGCATCTGGAAATGAGTATAGTGTAGAAGTGGGAGCTTTGGAGTTCACTGCAACTACTACCCAAAGCTCTGGGAAAAGCTGTATTTCTGTGCCTGTTAGACAGTGAAGCTGGTGTATCCAAATGGGATGCTTCAGGCTGAGGGTCTAGGCAGGTTTTATACATGAATTCCTTATTTTTAGAAAAATTTTTTTCTAATTCCCTCTTAGATGTAGCCCAGTCTTTGTTTTTTCAGAATATGATTGTTGGATGCAACCCTGAACATTAATTTTCTTTAATAATAGACTATGTCCCTATTTGTAACATACACACTTCTAAAAATGAGGAAAGTGTGTTTATCAGAATTTCTTTTACTCTTCCAAAAGAATCCTTCTTACTGAAAGGCCATAGGTTGCATATAAGGTGGGAAACCTAGGACAGGTTCGAAGCTCCTAAGTAGGGGTGCAAGCTTTGCCTGTGTCTTGTTATTTTATATCTTGCCTTACTTTCCATGCTTTTTACACCATCTTCTCCACCTGCAGAGGTCAGAAGCCACAGCACCAGGCAATGGTGTCCCACGTTGGGTACTTACAGGAACCAAGCTCACATGGTGACACGAACCTGTGTATCAGTTTAGACACAGCCATAATAAAATGGGAGCTTCCTTGCCTGGCATACACTTCACCTAGGTAGTGAGGATATGTGTACTGTTTTTCCAGTTATTTTAAAAAAGAAAGTAAAAGAGGGAAGGAAAGAGCAACTGAAACACTTAGTATTTTTCATTTATAATGAGAAGGGCAGAGAAACTTTAAAAGGTAAATTTATCATGCTTGGACATAAAGGAGAAAAATCAAAACTTGGCAGTATTTCTTTTCTTCTATAGGACCACATAAATATTTTTGTGCAAGGGGAATATCAGGTAATGAGAAACCACATAATTAGAGCTGTGGTGTTGGGACAAAAATAGGTAAGTGGTCTCAGAACTGTTGAGGATTTCACTGGTCTGTGCTCATTTTAGGAATTGGTGGTGTTTGACTACAAAATTATTGGTTCTTTTAAAAAAAGGATACTTAAATTGTTTTTGATAGAGAACTCACAGCTTTTCACCTCTTAGAAGCTCCCTGACACCATCCAGAGAAGCACTAAGTTTGGTTTTCATCTGAATGAATATAATTACCTTCCCTCTCATGCTGTTGGTGTGCTTTCCAAATGCTTTCTTTGCCAGTTGTGTTCATGACATTTTACTTTGACTTGGGGGTGGAGATGGAGAGCTGAACAGCAGGGAAAAAAGAACTTTTTTTACATAGCAGAGCTTTTAGTCCCTGATTAAAACATTTGGAAAAAATCTGCAGAGGGAATAGCACAGGAGGAGTTCCTTTCCACTTCTCAATTCCCCCAGCAACTCATTTTCGTCATACTCCCATGTGTTTTTCCACGAGACAGAACAATTGGCAACCATTGTGTGTAAGGTACTGTGGGATCAGAGGTACTTAGTTATGGTATGTAGGGGGTATTAATGGGCATTAAAATACCTGAAATTTGCTGAATGCTCTCCGATTTGATATCTGTCCTTATCTACATGAACAGTTGGTTTATGCAATTTTCCGGATGTCATGTCTCGGTAGCTACAGCATATTGTATCCTGGATTACAGAACACTTCTTTACTGTTCTCTGTTTCCTTGCTATCCACCTCCACATGAATCCCAGGTTATTTTATGTGGTTGTTACACAGTAAGCATGTACCATAGCCTTCATCTGACCAAGAGAAATTATAATTATCTGCAGTACTGCAACCCACTGAGGAATTAACATTTTGGAGGAGTTATCATCTTGATCTAATATTTAAAAAGACTCAAATTTTGCTACTAAAAGAAAGAATGGATAAGTTATTTCAGCCTTTGCCTGCTCTTGGTCATTTGCAAGTGAGAGAAGAGGTGAGATGAGGACTATTTCTAAAAAGGCTTTGGAAGAACAAAAAGTGAGGGAGGAATTGGAGGCAACATGCTGAGCTACCATGTACAGGTAGAGGTAAATGAACTGAAGTAAAAAGATCATAGTGATTTTTAAAGAACAAATGAGAAAGATATTTTCTATTCTAAGACATCTTGACCTGCTAATGGGAAGCTATCTCCTTCTTCATTGGATTCCCAAGAGCAGGAAGATTGCTGCATTTGGCAAAAAACCCTCACAAAACTCCATCTGCTCCAGCACCCTACTCTGTAAAGCTATCAAAAGGTTCCTACTACATTCATTTTATGTCTCCTGCTTCCTGTAACTGGAAGAAACAGTGAATAACTGATCTCTGTCAACTAGGACCATGTCACTCAAAGTCTGTAAATATCTTAGAGACTGATTTGTTTCTATTGGAGAGCAGAGTTATTTGGTTGCCCGTGTTGTTCCTGTGTGAACTTCTGAAAGTTCCTCTTGAAAGGTCCTCTTGAATATTCCACATTTACTCTGTCCAAACCTTGATGTGTGTGTGTCTCCCACTTATCCACTTCCCCTGAAACCTTTGCACAAAACATACAACTGCAGGAAATAAGTACGTGTGAGTAGCTTTGAACTTGCTGTTGGGTGGCTGCTTAGCAGTGTCTTCTGGAGAGCTCCTCTTGAGTTCCTTCAGGTGCAAGAGCACAGAGCCAGGCTGAACTGCTGCGTGTTGTGTGAGGCAGAAGGCAAATACAGCTGTCCCTCAGTCTTTCCAAGAGCTCTGAGTGCTCCTTCCTCCCAAATACTTGCTGACTTCCCAAAGGTGTCTAGAACATATGCACAGGGACACTTAAAGATGTGTCCCTGTGGCATACCTGGCCTGCTTGACATAGCTTGGAGAAACACATGTTCTGCTAGTTTATTGTCTTAGGTCTGAGTCCTTAACTAAAGAGTTACAATTCCATGTGCTTTCCTAGTGCTGACCAATGTTTATGAGAAATGTTTCCATTGCTTTTTTTTGGTTCTTTTTTTTCTCTCATTCTTTTGCCCTGATTATATTAATGCGTTTTCCCTTTATGATACAGCTTCTGACACAACAGAAATTACTACGATTTACAGATGTTTCTTGGCACAAAAATAAGTCAGTTTGTTGGGACACCCCTTTTAATGGTGAACATTAACAAACTATTCACCTCCTAAGTGGCTTTCTCAAAACCTACTAATATTTTTCCCTCTGAGTGACAATCAGCTGCAGTAGTAATGGCAACACTTGCTCAGCTTTTTCTAATCAATGGCACACACAGAAGAATTTAAATTATCCTGCCCATTACACCGTGATGATGACAGATGGACAAGATATGTTCATAACTCTGTAGAAACCTCCATGCCATTTCAAATTAACTTTCCATCATCTTTTATTGATACAAATAATGCCAGGATAGTAGAAATGGAAAATATTACTAGAGTGGGAAAAGTATTAGCTTGTTTTTCCAGTTAGTGTTACACATGTGGTACACATTCTGCTTTCTGTTTCAAATATTGACCACATTTTCAGCAAGGCTTGTAAATGTATCTTGGCCCCTACTACAATTGCCTATTGACCAAGAGCTTTTATAATTAACTCTAGGTTGTTTTCTGGGTGTTTTTTTTTTGTTTTGTTTTGTTTTTTTTTTTTTTGGGCAGTGGTTTTCTTGCCCAACTTTTTGAAGCTGATGAGAAGTCTCATTTTTTTTGGACTAGAGTCTATCCAAAAGTTTCTAAAACAGACATCAACAAAGGAGAGTTTGGGCAGGTCTTTCACATGTCACCTTGGGAATATGAAATTCTGAAACTAGAAAATTATTTTTAAAACTTAGAACAAAATTGTTGAGTTACATGAATGAGCAGATGTACGATAGTTGAATTTTTATGCATGTTATGATATTTGAACCCACTTGATTATAATTGACGATGTCACTTAAACCTAGAGGATAGTAAAATGTGTCTTTTGACATTTAGTCAAAATTAGCAGATAACTTATGTAATTAATACATAGAAAAATTTAAGCACCACCACTGACAATGACATCCATGTCATCTGGAAACAAACTGAATGCTATCTTGAATTTAAAAAAAATTCAAGACCATGGAGACCATGCCTTTGCTGTAGGCTCCGAACAGGGAGAACAGAGCTGTTGCACAAAACTTACAGAAGGACCCAGGCTTTAAAGTTTAGTTTTCTGTCCTGCTGATTTTTGGCACTGTCAGGAACACTCCTGACTGTGGTGGCCCGTTTGACTTTGTAGTGCAGAGGGACGTGAGGAACTGAACGGAGATGGCAAAACAGCTGTCAAGTGTTTAACTATATTCTATCACTATTAGTGACCCAGGGGTGAATGGCTTCATATCACATTACCAAATCCTTGAAGCTTAGGGAATGGTTTTTTAAACTTCATTTTAGTAGGGGAATTTCTATTCCTGGCTTGGCTACTCCAATAAAATGTAAAGAATAATACACCTCTTACTTCCACAGTGGGGTGTGCTTAGCCTGATGAATTTGCTAGTCACTTTGAAAGAATTTTCTACTGTATGTTGACACATGCCACTGGCTTCTAATGCTCCTATATTTGACTGCCTTTCCATTTGCATAATAAACTTATTATGTTAAATACTTACTAAAAACAAAGTTTTTAAACTGGGCAAAGAACACTTTGGAGGCAAGTTCAGTTTTTACTACATCTTTGTTCAACCTTTCCCTTTCGAACACGAATTTGAACTGCCGTTGGAACCAAGAAGAAAAGTCTAGTTTGAAATGCACGAGAAGTTTTAATTTCCACTTGCTTACAGTAAAGTGAGTCCCCTTCAACTTCTTATGCATACCCTAATATGAGTGCACACAGTTCAACCTTTTAGAAACAATTTTAAGTTCCAGTATAATTGTGTTCTAAAGGAAAATACAAATCTTCATTCATTTCAGAGCACGCTGAAGCCTCAAAACCTTTATTTCTCCCCTGTATGGTCTAAATTCCCCTTTCCACAAGGACACGCGCTTTTTTCCTTTTCCCCCAAAGCAGCATCCTTCCTCCCGCTAGCAGAGACTCGCAGCACCTTTTTCAAGAGCTACACGTAGCAGCTGCCAGCAAACAAGCCCACGGCCCGCTCGGCGGCGGGAGGGACGCGCGGGGAGGCGGACACCGGCCGGCTGCGGCCAGCGGCGCGGGAGGAGCGCGGCCGCGGAGCGGGAGGCGGGCGGACTTACCCGGCGTAGCGGCCGCGGTGGCCGCGGAGCGGTAGCGCAGCCTGGAGGCAGAGCAGACAAAGGGGCAGCAGCCCGCGGAGCGGCATCGTGCGGGGCTGCACCGGCACGGGCACAGCCGCCCCAGGTGGCGGCTGGGGCCGCGCACACAAAGCCGGGGCCGGAGCCGGGAGGAGCGGGGCGCTCGGAGGTGTCGCTGGCCGCCGGNGGCGGGGAGGGACGGGGGTGCGGGGGGTGCGCGGCCCCGTTCCGCCCTGCCCGGGGGGAGCCCGGGGGCCGACAAGGGCCGGGCGGTGGCGAGCAGCCCCCCGCGGGCACGGCGGGACGAGGGGTGCGGCGAGGGTGGGCTTGGGCTGCAGGTGCGGCGAGGCAGCCGCACAGTCAGTGACATCGGGGGTCAGCGATGAGCTTCCCCCGGCTGGGCTAGAGCTGAGACGGATGAGAGGGCAGAGACACACTTCCATGAAACAGAGTGGTAGAGAGTCCATTAGGGACCATAACGGCACGAGAAAGTAGGATTTCAATTTATCGGTGTGGTCAACACCTTGTGTCTGAGTAGTGAGAAAGGAAGAGACATTGATACAATAGAATGAATTGAAAGCCCTGCATGTTCGAAAACTGGGCTTTTACTGTCTCTTCCACATCGGTGAGGATGAAAGATCCATGTAAAGATAAGTCATTGGAGCACTGAGAATAACAAGGAAAATGGGGAGAATTTTGCTGCAGATAATTGTAGCTTATAGAAAACACATGGAGTACCTGTTAAAGAAAATGTAGGTAAAAATACAATGCCAATATGGAAGAAAAGGACAGCTCCTTTGATACCTTTACGTTGAAATTACTAAAAAGGAGCGGAGTGTTTCAAACCCAAATGATTCTCAGCTTCTCTGAGAGCAAATGAGCAAGTGGACTGTAAAGAAATACAACCCAGTGACATTTGAATGTGTGAGAACTCCTCTAAATCCCTGTTAATGTTTCAGAAACACAGGGAGCCTTTTGAAAAAGGATTGTATTAAACCACACACATTCTCTGGCTGAAAGGCAAACAAGCATTTTCCTTTGTCTTTTTCATACTGGCATCAAATCTGACAGTAGCTGTGATAGTCTGGAGGTGGAGAAGACTAATCTAAGCCAGGATTATTCTCTGGTCTGGTTATTGGTGTTCTCTCCCTTGAGCTTCCTACCCCCTCATAATGTGTGTGTGTGTGCTTATGTGCTGTGTATCTGTTGTTGAAAATGCTTTTCGTTACCTACAGGCAACCCTCCAATCTGTTCTGTGAATCTTCAGTCTTATAATAAATGCAACTTCAACTTTACAAACATCTGTTAAATAAAAGCTCTGCTCTCTGTTCAGAAGTGACTTCAAAGGTAGAGTTGAGCAACTGACTTTTGAAGGGAATGGGTATGATATTAAAGCTAAACCCACTGCTTTATTACACATTCACTTTTCTTACTGTGTATCATTGATACACCTGAAGTGCATTGGTAATACACTTATTTATTTTAATGTTTAAAAAATGTAGTTTGGCTATTATTCCGAAGCATTTGCATTCCAGATGAAAACCTGACTCTATTTAAGTTAGCAATTTTAATTTTGGCATGTGATTGTAGAACAGATTGGTGATTATTATAAAAACTTTGCTTTCAAAGAAAAACTTGGCTCAATGTGAGTTAGGGACAGAGCAATTATGTGCTTCTGTGGCTCTGTATTTCAGCTTTAAATCTTGCCATCCTGCAACTTTCCCTGAAAGGAAAATGCAAGAAGGTATGAGATGGAAAGAGAATTCAAGCACCAAAACCAAACCAAGAAGGAAAGTAAAGCAATGAGAAATAAAAACCCAAAAACACAGGAGAACACAGGTGAGGAGGAGGAAAAACCCTAACCTTAATGCTAAAAAACCAACTGTAACCCTAATTTAAACCTAATACTAACACCTACACCTAAACTTAACCCTGACCCGAAAAACTAAGCCTAATGCTAAACCTAGCACTAACTCTAACCATAACCTTAAACTTAACATTAACATTTTCCCTAACTATAACACTAAACCTAACCACAAACATAAAACTAACCATAACACAAACCAGAAACCTAACCCTAAGCCTAACCCAAAGCACAATTCAATTCCTTACCATATCACTCAAACTAACCTTAACCTCAACCCAGAACATAAAACTAACATTAACTCATACCTCACCTAACCCTACCCTAACTCTAATCCAAAACCTAACACTAACCCTAACACCTAATTCTAAAACAAACTCTAACTCAAGCCCTAAACCAAAACCTAGGACAAAATGTAATGCCAAAAATAACCCTAACCCTAAGCCAAAGTCAAATCCAAATGCAAACATTAAACCTAACAGGAACACGAACACTAACCCTAAACTGAAGCAAAACCATAAAGCAAATCCCAACCCTAACCCTAATAATAACCTGGAACAAAAATTTAACACTAACATTAACCCATATGTGAGCCTAGGCCTAACCCTACGCCTAAACCTAAGCCTAACCTGACTGCAACCCCTAACCCTAAACTTAACCCCAAAACCCATACCCATAACCTAACCTTAACTCAAACCCTAAGCCTAAACCAACCACTTAGGTTGGCTAACCCAAAAGATAACACTAAACCTAACCCTAACCCTAACTACAACCTAACTACAACTACAACCCTAACTACTAACCCCTAACTCTAACCCCACCCATAACACTAAACCCTAACCTTAACCTTAACCCTAATCCTAACCCTAACTCTAACCCTTGACCTTATCCTAACCCTTAATCCTAATTCTAACTAGAACCATAACCCTTAATCCCTAACCTTCACCCTAATCCTAATGCAAATATAAATCCCAATCTTAATCATAAACCTAATCCTAATCCAAAAGGTAAACATAAGCAAAAACATAATCCCAATCCTAATCAGAATCCTAATACCAATCCTAATCCCAATTCTAACACTAACCCAGACCCTAATCCTAACCCTAACCACAACCCTAACTCATAACTCCTCACCCCTAACCCCTAACACTAACCCTAACCCTAACCCCTAACCCTGACCCCTAACCCAATCCCCAACCCTAACATACCCTTAAACCCTAACCCTTACTCTAAGCTTAACCACAATCCTAATCCTAACTGCATACCTAACCACTCACCCCTAACCCAAACCATAACATTAAACCCTAACCTGAACCTTACCCTAACCATTAACCCTAATCCTAACTCCAACCCTAA
>VZTB01000579.1:17308-27871 GCA_013397245.1 Thryothorus ludovicianus | reverse complement strand
GTCACCTTCCCTCCTTGGACAGGTCACCTTCCCTCCTTGGAGATGTCGCTTTTCCTCCTCAGCTCAGCTGCTCTCCTGCTGGGACAGGTGACTTTTCCTGCTGGGACAGGTCACCTTTCTTGCTTGGACAGGTCACCTGCTAGGACAGCTCAGCTGCTCTCCTGTTTGGACAGGTCACCTTCCCTCCCTGGACAGGTCACCTTTCCTGCTGGGACAGGTGACCTGCTGCTCCCCTTGCACAGGTGACCTGCTGCTCTCCTCCTTGCACAGGTGACCTTCCCTGCTCTCCTCCTTGCACAGGTGACCTGCTGTTCTCCTTGCACAGGTGACCTGCTGCTGTCCTCGCACAGGTGACCTGCTGCTCTCCTTGCACAGGTGACCTGCTGTCCTTGCACAGGTGACCTGCTGTTCTCCTTGCACAGGTGACCTGCTGCTCTCCNGACCTGCTGCTCTCCTCGCACAGGTGACCTGCTGCTCTCCTTGCACAGGTGACCTTCTCTCCCATTTGGAGGCAGCCCTGCAGGCTCCTCGGGGGGATCTGAGCAGCAGCCGTGCTCTGTGCAGCACAGAGCAGCTCAGGATTGGAGAACAGAAGCTTGACTTTCACAGCACAAATTGACAGGATCAACTCCGTCTCGAGAGCTTATTAGCACAGAGCTGAGGCTCTGGAGGAGTCAGACTCTGCTGTTGGCTCCCCCCACGTCTCCCCAGGCTCCTGGAGGGGAAGGCAGCTCCCAGCAAGGGCGGGGAGGCCGAGTGTGCCCAGGCAGCAGCAGGGGATGAATCCCCCCCATCAGATCCCCCAGGTGTGCCCGGAGCTGGCACCACACCTGGAGCAAGGGGCTGAGGTGACCTGGGCTCCACCCTGGCTGTGAGCCCGTGCCAGGGCCAGCCCTGGGCTGGGGAGGGCTGCTGGCACCTGGGGAAGGTGCACTTTGTGTTGGGAGGGGTTTAGTGCCATGATGTCCCCACAGGGTGGCTTTCAGGGGTTGGTGTCACCTCTGGTACCTCCCCTGGCCAAGGAGAGCTCCTGTGACAGCCCAGAGGGGAGGAGATCATGGAATCAGGGAATTTCCTGAGCTGGATCCACAGGGATCATCCATCCAGCCCCTGGCCCTGCCCAGACCCCAACAGCCCCACCCTGGGCACCCCTAGAGCGGTGCCCAAATGCTCCTGGAGCTCTGGCAGCCTCGGGAATGTCACCGTTCCTGGGGAGCCTGGGCAGTGCCAGCACCCTCTGGATGAGGAACCTTTCCTGAAATCCAGCCTGACCCTGCCCTGGCCCAGCTCCAGCTGCTCCATGGTTCTAAAAAACCCAGCAGCAAATTCACTCCCTCTCCACATTGCTCATACCCACTGAACAAAACTCCCTGTCCAGTTCTTGGTTTATATTCCCATTTTTTTTGGTTTAATGATAGGGATCCTCTTTGTAAATGGCTCCAGAATAAATCTTTCATTAATTATATTTTCCCCTTTAACACTGGTAAACTGCCTGAGGCCTCATATCCTGGAATATATTCAATATATCAGCGCCTACCAGCCAAAATTTTCCCAGTTTTCCGGTGTTAATTCCACCAGAAGAGTCATTTTTGGGTCATCACCAGAACCTGACCTTGCAGGTGTCTCCAGGTGCTTGCTGTTAACAAGTCCTGAACTCATCCCCTGGGAGCAGCAAATGTTAGAGCATCCTTGTCACCCACTGCAGACGCTGGATTTTAACAAATTCAGGGATGCTCGATGTGGTGGCTTTATCACCCCGTTAATGAAGCTCTTTGTGCCTTTTCCAGAGCTCCCAGAGCTCCCAGTGCCTCTCAAGGGTCTGATTTCCCTCTGGGCACTGGGCAGCAGCCCTGCCTTGCTGCAGGGGTCACCCCGGTGTGGGGAGGGTGGAACTGGGGCTGTGTGTGGGAGGAAGGGGTGTCCCCCCCTGGCAGTGTCCCCGGCCAGGCTGGACGGGGCTTGGAGCACCCTGGGGTGGGGGAATTGTCCCTGCCCGAGGCAGGAGGAGGAATTGGCTCATCCTTGAGGTTCTTTCCAAGGCAGGCCTTTGCATGGCTCCCTGCAGCGAGGAGGGGCCCAGGTGAGCCCCAGTGTCCGTGCAGGGCTGTCCCCTGTCCCTGGGCTGCTCTAACGGAGCCTTTCCCTTGCAGAACTTCGCTCCTGAGGTCCCGGCCCCGGATGGTTCTCCCGGTCCAAAGCCTCGTGTGCCTCGCTGCCTTCGGCCTGGCCCTGCCCCTGGCCATCAGCCTCTTCCCGCAGATGTCCGAGGTCAGTGCCTGGTCCCTGTCCCAGGGGGTGACAATCCACAGCCTCTTTGCCTTCCTGGCTCCCTGTGCCCTTCCTCTGGCTCCATTCCTGGTTTCAGCGTTCCTCTGCTGGGTGCTGCAGCTCGGCAGGCAGGGGTGGGCCCCTCTCCCTGCCAGTGGGGTTTCCTTGGAGCTAAAATGTGGAATCCAAGCTCTTCCATGAGGCCAAGAGCCTGGACCACCCCTCTCAGGGGGATGTTCTTCCCCAGAGCTCCTCCGAGGGCTTTTGCTGCTTCATCTCCTGGGGGTGAACAAAGGGAAAGCAGCCAAGGACACAGGGAATGATCAATGCAGTCACTCAGATCGGTTTAACTGAGCAAATTGCTCGGGTGGATTTATTCCTGAGTCGTTCATTTTGGTGAGTGGAGCTTTTGCTGGTTGTAAATCTGTGCATTTCCAGAGAAGGTCTCTATTCCCAAGGGAGAAAACCTCTGTCAAACAAGGACTGTGTCACGAGGTTGTTTCTGTGTCAGCTGCAGGAGCTGATCAGAGTGTGCCTCACTGTCTGCAGGTTAATTCAGGCTTTTTCAGTCTGGATGGGTTTATCCGTGACTCCCAGCCAGGGAATCTTGCTGTACACTTGTGTGCTGCCTGACAAACACGTTGGGAATTCTCTGTTGTCCTCCTCGCTGTCTCCAGGCTGAGAGAAAACTGTCCCTTCTCTCTAAGAACCTGAATTTAGCTCAGTCTTGGAGCCTCTTGCTAAAAGACGTGTTTGCTGGAGCTTTAATGATTCATATGGCTCTTCCTTAAACTTTTTCTAATTAGTCAACATCATTTTTGGAGCCCTTCCATCAGGAGCAGACACAGCATTGCAGTCAGAAGCTGCAGTTGCAGGAGCAATGTGATTTCCCTGCCTCTCCTGGGCTCCAGGAGCCTGGCAGCAGCTCAGCCTCAGCCCCTGGCCGTCAGCTCCGTGCCCTGATCCCGAGTTCTGCTCCTGGCAAAGGCTGAGCAGCACTGCCAGGTCCTGCACCTGCTCGAGGTGGAGCCTGGAGCATGGCCAGCCTGCCCGTGGGCAGGAGGCTGGGGCACTCAGCATCCCTTCTGCTCCTCTTCCAGGGAATCTGGGAGTTTCTAAGGCTGGAAAAGCCCTGTGAGATCGTGGAGCCCAACTGTTCCCCTGGCACTGCCAGGGCCACACTGACCCTGTCCCCAAGCGCCACATCCATGTGGCTTTGAAATCCCTGCAGGGATGGGGACTGCAACCCCACCCTGGGCAGGAAGAATTCCTTCCTAATATCCAGTTTAAACCTCCCCGATGCAATTTTCCTGGGAATTTCTGATTTCCTCCCTGTTTCCAGGAAAAATCTTTCAGGATAATCAGGCAAGCAAGATCACAGCAGGTACCAACAACCTCATTTATCCCAGAGGGGGCATTGCCACTGTTCCTCCAAAATCCTGGAATTCTGAAATCATTTGGGTTGGAAGGACCTTAAAGACCCTCTCCTTTCATGGCCTGACCAGGGACACCTCCCTCTGCAGTTGTGGCTTTCTGGGTGACAGATCATTTCTCCTGTGCGCTCTCTGGCATCCCAGCAGGGAAAATCTCATTGATTTCAGCAGCTGAATGAATCCAAACCCGCAGGGAAACCTCAGGACTGCTTTGCCTCCAGGGATACGGGGACTGCAGGCGCCAGGCAGCCCTGGAAGCGCTGTGGGGAGTGACCTTGTGCAGGCAGCTGGGATGTTCTGGCAGCGCCGGCGTGACTCAGAGCTGCTCTGGGATCCGTGGGGATGACGCGCGCTGCCCACGCGCCCTGCCAGGGAGAAGGAGCCCTGGAGCTCCTTCCCCGGAGCCTGCTGGAGCTCTGCCTGCTGGGATGCAGCTCTGCCCCACGGGGGGAGGCCCCTGCACAGCTGGATCCCACATCTGCCCACACCGCGGGCTCGGGGGCTGATCGGTCACGGAATCCCAGACTGGTTTGGATTGGGAGGGGCCCTAAATCCCATCCATCCTTAAATCACCTCCCACTGTCCCAGGTGGATCCAGCCTGGCCTGGGACATTCCCAGGGATCCAGGGGCAGCCCCAGCTGCTCTGGCAATTCCAGCCCAGCCCCTGCCCACCCTCCCACACAGCAATTCCTCAATGCCAAGATCCCAGCCCAAGCTCCCCTGTCCCACTGGAAGCCATTCCCTGGCTCCTGGCCCTCCAGCCCTTGGCCCCAGTCCCTCTCCAGCTCTCCTGGAGCCCCTGCAGGCACTCACAGCATTCCCGGGATCTTTCCCTTCTCCAGGGGAACATTCCCAGCTCTCCCAGCCTGTTTCCCCACTATGTTTGCATGTTCTATGATCATGTGAGTGTTTACAAAGGACGTTCCCTCTGTTCTCCAAAATCTCTTTGGAGGTTTCTGTGGGGATGCTCAAGGGAGCAAAGTGAGTGGTTTACCTGGAACAATCTCTCTGGATCCATTTCTGGATGGGAAATCCAAGTCTCCCTGCAGGAAATGTTTCTTCAAACCTGTGAATTTTTGGGCACTCATCACCAGACCACGACCTTCAGCAGTTGGGCTCGATGACCTTGGAGTCTTTTCCAGCCTGAATGATTCCATGATTCTGTCGTGTCAGACAGGGAATTTCGAGGTGTTTGAACCCTGATCTCCGTGCAGGTGGGAATGTCTTTGCTTTCCCCACGGCCTCGGTTGTGGGCACAGCAGGACAGGACCTGTTGTACCCAGAGCTACAGGGAGCAAATGAGCACCCAGGTGTAAGAGACGTGTTCAGTTCCAGAGCCACGGCTGTGCTCTGAGCAGCCAGCCCTGCAGGAAGGGACAGGGAGCCAAATCCTGCCCTTCCCCTCACACTCACAGCCTTCTCTAAGTCAGGGAGCAAACACTGATGTGTCATTACGAGGTTGCTTTGGGCCAGGAGTTTGTGTGGCCGCCTTGGATCCTCTCTCCTAACGGGGCTCAAACCCACACTTGGTTTTCCAGCAGAAATGAAGCCTTGCAGTAGTTTCAAATTTATCCAAGAGTGGATAAATGCAGCCACCTTGTCCCATCAGCTGTAGCTGCTCCAGAATAATTCCTGTGTTACAACAACTCCAGTGAAATCAGAGCTCAGCTCCGGATGCAAACAGAGGCACCAGTGCCAGGAAAAGGGAATTCTGGAGGTGCTGGGAAGGTTAATGCACCCTGGGCCCTTTTTGGGGTCGATGTCCAGCCTGGCAAAGGCACGGGTTTTGTAGGGATGAAATTCCACTTGGATTTCTGCAGTGGTGCTCCAGCATCCCAGCTTGTTTCTAGATATTACGGCTTCAGAGAGAACGTTATAAAAATAAACCCCTGGTATCAGCCACGAAGCCATGGATCCCTGGGAATACTCACGCCGGAGCTGCTGAGAAACGCTCTTGTCATCCCAGGGTGGTGTTAACAGCAGTACCCAAAACCATCAATATGCATTGAGTAATTCGCTGCCGTTAAGTTTAGGAGAAACGTGCAGTTAATGCATTTAGCCCACAACCTCCAACTGCCTCCCATGCCCCCCGGGGAATCTCTTGCCTCTCCCAATCCCGCAGCATCCCCACTGACAACTCCTACTCAGCTATGCACTGCCAATGGAAACAGCTGTGACAGCTCCAAACCGAAAATGGGCCTCGTGCAAATGAAATTCAGTGTAGCAGCAGAAGAAAGAACCGCGGGGTGGCTCCGCTGCCTCCTGGCCCCTGCTCCCCCAGATCGACCCCTCAGCACCCCCAGCAGCTCCGGCGGGGGAAAGGTGGACAGGGCTGGGGCACAAATGGAGAGATGGAGCTGGAGGAACAGCACAGAAACCCTCAACCAGCTGAGCACTCCTGCCCTCGCCCGGGGAAGGTCAAAGGGCGTTTTTTGGGCGATGCTCAACGCAAAGCGAGGCGTCTTCCGGAACGATTTCAGCCTTGCCTTAAAAATAATCTTCCTTTTGGATCTCCAGGACAAGGGGGATAAACAGCCTAAAATCCAAGGCTGAGCTATTGTTTTCCAATCTGTTTTAGCCTTCATCTTGTTGGCAGGCTGCTTTAGAAAAGCAAAAGGTTAATGAGCCAATGTGCAGTGGGATTATTGCAGTAAAGATGACAGTGAACCAGTAATTACTAATTAGATGCAGTTTAACAGGAGGAACAAGTGAAATCTCCTCTTCACCAACTGTCAATAATTAGCAGATTTGGTGAGGTTGAAATGTGTCCACAGTTAAAAGGCTGATTTTTTAATGAAATGGCACTTGACAAAAGAGCTGTATGGAGGTCACAGCCGTAGCCCTCGAGACGCTTCCCCATTCCATACTTAGGAGGGAAATCAGATGCAATCCAGCAGGGGGTCCCCATGGAACCATCCCTCCCTTGGGATTGCTTTGCTCGGGGGGGAGGGGAGCAGGAGGGATTCTCTGCAGTAATTTTGTCCAAGTTGGATGAGAAGCCAGG
Source organism: Thryothorus ludovicianus (assembly GCA_013397245.1). Lineage (NCBI taxonomy): Eukaryota > Metazoa > Chordata > Aves > Passeriformes > Certhiidae > Thryothorus > Thryothorus ludovicianus. The sequence goes on along the minus strand of VZTB01000579.1, from coordinate 21,165 downwards.
GAAGGGATTTGCCAGCTGCCATGGGGAAAAATGTTTGAGAAGTGAGAAGTTCTGCTTTGCTTCTGGGGCTGGGGAACGGTTTCCTGGGAGTCTGGGAGCCCTTGGGATGGAGGCTGGGCTTGGAAGGAGCTCCTCTCAGCAAAGAAGTGGCACGAGGTCCTGAAGGGCTGGCAGGAGGCTGGGAGCTCAGTGGGAAGTGTCTCCCAAAAACTGCAGAGGATTCAAGCTGTGCCTCAGAGATTGGTGGCTTCGGGAGCACCAGGAGGTTCATCTGAGGTTCCTCTCCTGAGTGCTGACCCAGCTTATCTTCTGCTTTATCTTCTGCTTTCTCTTCTGCTTTATCTTCTGCCTTCTCTTCTGTCTCCTCTTATCTTCTGCCTTCTCTTCTGCTTTATCTTCTGCCTTCTCTTCTGCCTTCACTTTATCTTCTGCCTTGTCTTCTCTACTGCCTTCTCTTCTGTCTTCTCTTATCTTCTGCCTTCTCTTCTGTCTTATCTTCTGCCTTCTCTTCTGCCTTCTTTTCTGCTTTATCTCCTTGCCTGTCCCTTTTTGACAAAGGTAAGAGTGTCTTTGTTCTCCACAGTGCACCCCAAATGAAGAGCTGATCCCAGGGGGCTCTTCAATGCCCAGGAAATGATTGATTTGGGATTTCCATGACAGTGAGTGGCTGAGCGCTGGCACAGCTCTAGTAGGACTTGGGTGGCAATCTGAGGTGTTTGGGAATGCTTCAAATGAAGGATGGTGATGATTAATGAGGTTTCTGAGCAAGGATGAACTCGTTCCTGCCAGAGACTGGAGAATGAGGGATCCTTCCAGTGCTGCCCCTGGCAGGGTGACGTGGTGGTGGGAGAGGAGGTGACATTTGGGGACAGCAGGGTGGTGGTGCTGTGGCTGCACACAGAGGCTGCACAGAGCTCCAGTGGAAGTTCCCAGCCCATCTTTGATAGGAAATAATGGCCTAAGGGAGTCCTAAACTCCATCTGTGCTTCCAACCCCAGTGGGATCTGAGCACAGATCCTGGGGCACTGGCCATGGCAGGTGGATTGTCCCCATGATCCCTGCAGGGGCTGCCCTGGAACAGAGAGCACCCAGAGCAGGAGGACAAAGCAGGGATTTATTCCAAGGCCTCACTGGACACACCTGGGCAGTGCCCACACCCAGGGGAGCCCAAAATGGGCCCAGGATGGACACCTGGCCACGAGGCCCCACACTTGGATAAGTTCTGTTCATTAGCAGATTAATTGGAGTTAATTAGGAGTTAATTGGCCAATTCCAGCTCCAGGTTATGCAGCTCCATCCTCCTGGATTTTCCTTCTCCCTTCACCGTTGGTTTTTTTCTTGGGCCTGAAATTTGTCCTTGGTATCAAAGTGGAGCAGGAATTGTTTTGTGTCCCTGCTCTGTGAGGAGAGCTCAGCAACGCTGAATATAAAACCTAAAACTGCCCACCAAAACAGCCCAGAATCTGAAATTACAAAAGTTAAATCTTAAGGCATCATCCATCCTCCCTGGAGCAGTTGGTGCCTGATCCTGCAGGGTCCTGCTGCCAGGGATGGTCCCAACAAATGAAGCCTCCCCTGGGATGGGCACAGGCTGTGCCATCCTGGTGCTCCTGCAGATTCCCACAGCTGCAGGTGAAGTTGTGCTCTGATGGTTTATCCTGGCATCTCTCAGGATTTATTTGAGCTGAATTTTGGCATCAGAGGAGCAGAATCCTCCTCTGGAGGCTGTCAGGTGTCCCTGCTCCAGGAGAGGCCTCAGGTGAGCATTGGAGGGCCCAGATCTCCTCAGGCTTTGGTGCCAGAGTCACACGTGAAGGACTCGTGAAGGACACATGAAGGACACGTGAAGGACATGTGAAGGACACGTGAAGGACACGTGAAGGACACGTGTGTCACCCCATGGTTCTGATGGAGCCTGCCCTCGCTGGCCACCGGGACATCACGGGCTCTTGGCTGCAGGGAATCAATAACACTAACAACAATTAATTTTTTTTTTTATTGACTCCCACCTGGAGTTTCTCTTTGGCATCATCTCCACCAAGAGAAAGAGACCTGGAGCTGGATTTGCTTTAGGGCTTGCAAGGTCAGGCCACCCTCCATGGGATGAACTCCAGCTCAATGTGACAGCAGTTTTTTGGGGAGCTCAGGTGCATCCAAGGCAAGGACAGAGGCAGGCTCAGGTGCTCCAAACCTCCCCAAGGCAGTTCAGAGCATTCCTGGGGGAATGTTTCCCAGAAAACATGGGGAAGGATGCCAGGCTTAGCCCTGTCCTGCCCTTCCAGTGGTGCTTTGTCCTGAGCTGCTGATCCAGCAGCCTCCAGCTCCTTCCTGCTCCAGGGGGGGCTTTGGGTCAGTCTGGTGCTTCTGCAGAGGCCACACAACCCAAACATTCCAGACCCTGCACGGCTGGGATGTTCCAGCCAGGAAATCCCCCAGATTCTCCTTTTTCAGTGGTAGCTCCTCTCGTGTGATGCTCTCTCAGGTTCTCCCTCTGGGGTGTAGCAGATGTTGTGTCCCGGCAATTCCCTTCTGCCTGCTCCACCTGCTGGAATTCCAGCCGAAAATCCACAGAAGCAGCACCTGCCTTGTCCCAGGGCCACCCCAATGTCCCAAACTCATTCGGGAGCTCTTCCCTGCAGTGCCCTTGGGATTCCTCTCCCGGCACAACTGGAACTCCTCTTGACCAGCAGAGAAGGAACCAGTTTGGAGAAGCAAAGAACAATTCTGGATCATGACAGCTCCCATTTCCATGGGGGTTTGCTCCCTCACTTCTTCCTCAAAATCTCGAAATCCCAAAATCCCTACTCACTCCCAATGCTCTGGAGCTGGGAGATCTCGGTCACTTCTTCTGGGAGAAAATGCATTTATTTTCAAAAATCCTGGAATCATGGAATGGTTTGGGTTGGAAGGACCTTAAACCTCACTTGTTCCACCCCCTGCCATGGCAGGGACACCTCCCACTGTCCCCAATGTCCAGCCTGGCCTGGGACACTGCCAGGGATCCAGGGGGAGAGGGAGAGGGAGAGGGAAAGGAGAAGGAAAAGGAGAAGGAAAAGGAGAAGGAANAGGAAGAGGAAGAGGAAGATGCAGAGGAAGAGGAAGATGCAGAGGCAGGGGAAGGGGAAGAGGAAGAGGAAGAGGAAGAGGAAGAGGAAGAGGAAGGCTCTGGCCTTTGGGAACTCCATTTCACTGCTTAGGAGCCCCTGGGACAGCTCAGGGTGGTTGAATTTCTGCTCCGCCTGTTTGGGTGATTTTTGGGCTCGGTGCCGCCTCAGGGCCCGGGCAGGGCCGGAGCGAGCCCCGCTGGCTCTGGGGGCTGTGCCTTTGCTGTCCCTCGGAGCCTTGGTTTGTGACCCAGCTGGATTTGGCTCCTTTGTTCCCCCTCTCCCGACGTGCTGAACATTTCCCAGGGCCTCACTTCCCGAGCTGGAGCAGCCGAGCCGGGCAGCGGGGCCTGACCCGAGCTGTCCTTGGTGGTCAGCGGGGTGGGAGCGGGGACCCCTCGGAGAGCCCGGGGGCTCCGGAGCCGTGTCAGACGGGATCTGGTTTCATGTTTATAGCCCTGGCCCTGCGAGACAGGTTCAAGTATGTAAACTATCCCCCTGCGAGCACAGGCTGCTGCAGGTGTGTGGGTGCTGGTGGGCATAAGAAAACATTCCTGACACCAGCTCTTTTGAGGAGCCTTCACCTCCTGATGGCTATAAGCCATTAGGAGTCAAAAGAATAGAGCTGACATCCGACAAGTCCGGATAAACAGCTAAACATTAACCCTTAAAGTGGCCCGAAAAACAGACTTAAAAGGCTCTTTGTGGAAAGAAGCCACTTTTTTTTTTTTTTCTTTTTTTTTTTTTTTATCA
>VZTB01000577.1:13197-29409 GCA_013397245.1 Thryothorus ludovicianus | reverse complement strand
AAAAAGAGAGAAGGAAAAAGAAACTAAATCTACTGGGATTGTTTGAGGTTTTTAGAGAAGTGTTTAAGATTCTAAAATATTCTTCATAAAAAGGGATGTGTTGTATTTGGGAGGATGGCTTGCAATTATTTGAACTATTTTGTAACTAAGATCTCTTATCATTTGAGATGTTTGCTGTTAAATTCCTTTGCTGTATAATGGTTTTTAATAAAAAAATTTATGATTCTGAATACATCCCTATCCCACCCATAAATCAGATATTCAGTTTTGTTTTTACCTCAGAGTGGGGTTTTTTTCTTTGTTTTTTTGTTTGTTTAAAGTTACTCTATGGAGTAGATCCTTTCTTTGAAAGGAGAAGGCAGCAGAAAGGCTATTAGCATGGGAAGAATATTAGATTTACATATCCTAGGATTTCTTTTCCTTTCTGCCAAGTGAAGCAACATTATTTAGTATTCCAATTTTAAAAAGTATGAAAGCTTTCCTTCCAATACCCCTTCTCCTCTTTAAATTTCTTATTAAACCTGCTAATGAGATACCTAGTATTTAGAAGCTTTACTACAGGGATCAAAATGTAATGTGAGAAACTCTTCTGGTTGAATTCGCACAAACTTGGGATAATTTTCTGTGCTTTAAAAAGGTTCTTGCCTGTTCAGTTCATCTAATTTCTTCACATGCTAATTGCTGTGTTGTTACAGAACTCTTAAATTTCAGCTTCTCTAATTTTTCCTCTGAAAGCTATAAAGGCTATGCTGTGACTCGTCTGTAAGAAGGTCCAATAACAATTCAATTAATTTATAGATTTGTAGATTTTAATTTTCTCTGTTTCCTACACAGGCTTTCTCATTACATTTCACACTATTTTTGGGACCTGTGTGTGGAAAGGTGTTGATACAAGGGGGCTGTCTGATGCCTGAAGAATACAAATCCTGGGGTAGGGGTTTTAGTGGTAAATTGCTGTCACTTAGGTAATTTAAATGAGTACCTGTTTCTAATTTGAGTTTGTTTATGCTTTGAGGTTCTGCTCTGTTGTATTTCATTATGCATTTTTTTACTAGATGAAGAAATTACCTATTATCAAAGTCTTATTGTTGTTTAATTATTTAGAAAATGAGTAAATTGCCTCTGAAGCCTTCTGAAATAGTTGTTTGGACTTCATAGGTCTTGTATCAAATGGCAGATTTTCCAGAGCTTCATTAATGCTTGTGTTCCTTCTAACGATTCTTTGGTTTATTCTGCCAAAATTGTGTTGTGCTCTGAAGTCGGCTAAGTTATCAAGCAAAACCAAAAAGCAGTACTGTATTTTATTGTTGAGTATTTTGATTGTAATATCAACATTAGAATGTTTTGGACTTCGGCTTCATGTTTTTAATCTTTCAGGATATCATTTCCCTCCCCCTCATCCCTTAAAAGTTAGCATCCCAAGACTTCAGAAGCTGAAGTTCATGTCTGACAAAAAGTTCAACTATTATGACAACAGGTGATAACAGCATGGAAGCCTGTATTTGTACCTGTTTTTGCCACTGATCCTCTTTAGATAATTGATAAATACTCTCTCACGTAATATATTGCTTTTAGTCTCCAGTGGAGCCAGAACCCTTCTGATTAGATTCCATTGCAGTAAAAGGAGCAGCCATTCTCATCTGTTCTTGCCTTGCTGTTTCCTGCAAAAATTCATCTATGGAATTTAATAACAGATAGAAAGTATCATGAAGTCTACTGCCAGGATAAGAAGATACTGCTGTGCTGAGCAGAACTTGCTTCCAAGCAGGCTGAAACCAAAGCAGAATGTAGCAATTGAAAACATTCTGCTTATTTCTAGGAATGTGCCATGTTAACAAGGGGCACCCCAAAGAAAAGCGTAAATCTTCCTCAAAAGGCTTTCAGGTAATGTCTGAAGTGGCCATCTAGACATGTGCTCTCTGCTGTAAGTGTTCTGTCAAAATGGTAGGTAAATTCACAGTTCCCATGGGAGAATGGGAAAATGATGTCCATCTCCAATTGCCTTTGAAAGCTGTGTGGTGTCTCATCACTTTTTTTTTTTGTCAGGGCAAATTGGTAGACAATCCATTTAGTGAGTGAACTCTTGCTATAGAAGTAAGGCCACTTTTGTTCAAGTCAGCAGACCTCAGCCTGAGATATTGTTACATTTACTTGCCTTTTAAAAATGAGCATCTCTTCAGGGACTTTGTTAGCTAAACTCTGAAATGTTGTTGGGAACCTAAAGACTGGTCACCTCCTGTTAACCAAGGAATAATGTACTTGCAATTCTGCTCATGTGTTCAGGGCATAGCCAGCTTTTACAAGCTTCTCTTCCCATTTAAAGGGAAGTCAGTGCTATTTTCCAGGTCAAGCACCCTTTCCTCAGCTGTGAAGTGAGGCACAAGACTTCTGAAATCAGGAATATGAAATGGGACAGGTTTGTTCTCCTTGAATCTTTTGGGAACCCATGCAGTAAGGCATTTTGTAGCTATTTGCTAGTATTGCTGCAAAGTGTTTGGGATGAACTCCTTGTGGATTAGAGGCTGGGTGAATTGTAAAGTCAACCAGAAAGCAGAGTAGTTGTTCAGGTGGCTGATCATGACCTGTGAGCTCATAGGCGAGATACAATTCCAGCAGTTCAGTTGCAAAATCTTGCAGAGGGATGAACAATCAAATATTATTGGTGCTGATGAAATCACTGGATTAACGTTGAGAAGATGTTGGCAAAAAGATAATGTTTTAGCTGCCGTGAGAGTGCATGCATGGCAAAGGATTTATTTTCTTAAAGAAATGCAAACTTACGAAATCGAAATCTTAAAAGAATAGCACTCTGTCTGCATATTAGATTGGGCAATTTAGTGATCTGATCATTGCAAGTCCCTGATGTTCGGTGTCTCCCTCTCCACAGCGTAGTTATAAAAGAAGAAAGGGGAAATCTGAAGTCCTGTGGCGAAATTCCAGCTGTGTGTACAGATGTCTTTGTGGTGTGGGATGGTCTTACACTAACACAAATCATATCAAATCACAGTGCTGAAAGGAACTCAGTTAATTCAAATACAATAACTATTTTGATAAATTACGTGTATTACACAGTGTTAAATAATTTATAAAAGAGTGTTAATTAAAACAACATAATTGCTCTTTACTCTGGAAATACAAAATGCTGGTGTATGCAGCTTAATCTGCATGCTCTTGCAAATACTGGGCTCTATGAGACTCTCTGTTTTTCTAAAATGCACTAACAGAATTCTCATTCTATTCTAATCTACCAATATTAACCTATTTGTGCGAAAACTTTGTTGAGGTGGTTTTAAAGCAGACTGAGTCAGTGTGGGTAGAGATTTTTTCGTAAAAAATCTGCACTTAATGACTCTCTCACACAAGTCTTCCAGACCTTCTGCATTATGATTGTGTAAGAGGAAATTTTGAGCTCAGAATCAACCCATGCTAAGAGGGAACCTAGCTTGATGAGTTCATAGCTCTGCTTTTGATGCTGTTGTTGAATTTATAGTCTTACTAGTGCTGGATTTGAGGAGTAAGTGTTCACCTTTGAGAGAACACAGCCTTCCTTGTGTTGCTCTATTGTTTCTGCTAATATTTTATATACATTTATCAGTTACTTTGTTTAAAGACTGTAAGAGAAGAATGTTTCAAGGATGTCTTTCATTTGTGATTTCTACACAATGCTGTTAGTTGGCTTTCTGGCTATCTGTGCCCAGCATTTTAACATTGCTTGAGTAAATTCTTATCTTAAAATTAGGATCATATTCCCATGACACAACCCCCAAGTAACATTATGAAATAAAAGCTCCACTGTGGTACTACTGAAGCCATGTAATGGATAATAACAGTGCTTAGAAACTTGGAAGTGGATGCTTCTTTCTCATACCCATAATCAATTAGCCATTATTCCTTTGCTACAAAACCAGTGAATTTCTGTACCTCATTGCCTTTGAAATTGTTGGTGATTTGATAAAGATATATATCTCTGTTTTGGCGAAGTAGAAATTTGTGTATGTATCATAACAAATACTTAGTGGTGCGTTTCTGTACAGCACAGTGGCTTATACAATGTTGGAAGCTGCTGGAGTTCATAAAAAATTCCAGAGGTTACTAATTATAGTTCTGGCAGCTAAATAATTTTAACCTCAAGGGTTGGCCCATTTTATAGCCTTTAGTTTTTCAGTGTTTTGTTGTGTAATAGTATCCACACATTTCATTTCTGCATCCTAATTTAGGGTTTACTGAAATTTTAGTAGTCTTTATCCTTTGTCTTGGAGATCTCGTTGAAATTTTTTTTATTATTCAGAAAATCAGCACAGTTTGCTGTTGTGAAAAGTTGATTTTCCTAGGCAAGAACTTTCTCTGCGTTGCAGGCCTAAGAATAATTTGATACTGAAAAGTATTGCTGAACAAAAAAAGAAAGGGTAAATATTATTAATTGCCTGTTAAAAGGCCAGTTTCCTTCTTTTGTTTCTCTTTCCTTTTAAAAAGGAAGCTAATCTGGTTTGGGGGTTATGGAAATTTTTATGTGATGTGTAGATTATAATACCAGAAGGGGCTGGAGGTGGGAGTTTGTGGATTGGTTGGTCTGTCTGCCTTCGTAGTCTAGGCTGTGGCAGCTTCCACAGTTAAGTCCTCCTTGAACCCCAGCATTTCATGTCCAGGCTGTGCACATTTGCATCTTTTGCCCCACGTTCTATGAAGAGCTCTCCATTGTGTAATTGTCTGGATTTTGTTTGGGTTGGTGTGTTAGTTTTTAAACACTTCTGTTGTTGATAGCTTCTGTCCTTCCTTCCTGGCATAGAGGTCCTTGTTCTCCATACTCATTCTTTCCTTTTAAGTGCAGGTTTTTCTATATGTTTCTCAAAGTGATTATGTACTAGTGTCTGATTTAGTTAATGTTGCTGAGGTTACTGTGTAATGCTCTTTGTTACTCAGTCCTTCCATCATCTTCAAACTCAGTTTGGGGATGGTGCAGCTTTCTGAAAGATTCCTAACAGTGTCTTATTGAATATTTTTTCAAGACCTCCCACTGCACACTTGCTTAGTGTTTTGTGGGGTTTTTTTTCCAAATGGTTAGTGTATGCCTTTGAATAGATTTGTTACGTTAACAAATGTAATGTTTTAAATTAATTATTCTGATTTTTCTGATACATTGTTGTAAAGTCTTCATGAAAAAAATACATCAAAACTTAAAATTTGATAAATTTGCTTTCAAGCACATACTTCAGGTTTTTTAAGGTAATATCCATAAACTGGTGTTTATTTATGGTATTTTGGTATAGTTAAACTTTGTAGAAGCTATTCTCTAGCTGGGGATTGTTTCAGGGTCCAGGGAGAGTTCAATAGGTTTCTTGTTCTTGTCATTTCTTTTTCTTTTTTTTTTTTTGGTGTTATTCCATCTTTATCTACTGATTACAGCTTTATTTCCTGAAATTTGTTGGTATTTCAGGACTTCTGTTCTTGCATAGTTATTTCCTGAATACTGTGCATGCTTCAGAAATTGCTGAAGTCATCTGTCTTAGAAAATCTAAAGTATGTGATCTTAGTAGAGCTGCCTGTGGCATGTTAATCATTGTTGAACATCCTCATTTGCTTAAAAAAAACCCGAAACATTTCTTTCATTGTATAAGAAGAATGCTGCCTCTGTCTTATGGTACAGGTAATGTATCTGCAGCCTTGGATGGTTTTCTCAGCATTTCAAATATATGAAGGCTGAAGCAAGTAAAACTACGTCTTTGTTTAAAGAGCTGCGTAACTCGACAGAATTTTCTGGATTTGAGTTTCTCAGCCCTAGTAAATGATCAAAAGCAGACAGTAACTTCACCAGGTTCATCAGGCTATGCTTGTTCCTTAGTATTACAGCTGGGCAGTTTTAGCTGACTTCCTCTGGAATTTGACCAGGGAAATGTATTGGAAGCAAATGAAGGTGCATGGGATTATACACTGTGTGTTTAGTACTGATATAACTGCAGTGAAAACTGGCTGGTAATCTTCCACCCTACTGTCAGAAAGAATGCTATCTGAACACAAAGGTCAGGAAATCCTAAGCATAATCAAGGATGGATTATTTTGGCTGTACATGCTTTTTTATCTAAGCCTTGAGTCAGAAACAAAAGCTTTAGCTTTGCCAGATCTGCAGCACGTTGTCCCAAGTGCCGCAGTTTTTGTGGCTGCTCCCTGCTTCTTGCTCTGTCAGCCTCTGGTTGCAGCCTTGGAACCTCCTCCACATTGAACAGCTGTACAAAACTCAGAGGGAGAGGCAATTAGTTCCTGCTAGTTGTGTGAGAATTTGTGACTGGGCAGAGGGGCAGGGTTTGGGTTGGTGTGTGCCCGGGGAGCTGTTCCTGCCGTGCAGTCCTGCTTGCCCACCTGGAACCATCACGGCGGGGTTCTCTGGCACACCTGGGGGGGAAACCGCGGTGCTAATGAGGGGAACGTGCCCGGCTTCGTGGAAATCCTGCTGAGATATGACAATTTGTGGCAGGAAATCCCGAGCTATTTCCTAGAGCTCATATTTGTTCCATTGTGAAAGAAGCCAAAGTGCTCCTTTTTCTTCCTTTAATTTTGGTGAAACTTAAATATACAAGTTAAAATTCACTTTTAAGTGGTGTGCAGTGGAGAGCGCTTGTGAGAAAGATATTTTGTCTCTTGACTGCGGTATTTTCTTTCAAGGCTGTTTTTAGTGTATTTAACATTCTGCTGTGTGTCCTCAGGACAGTTCTTAAGCTTCTGAATATTAACATTACTGAATTAATTATTACTTTTATTTGGATTTGATGAAGATTAGGTTTTGCAGCGTTTAAGGTCATTTGCCTGAGGTTGTAAGTTGAAGAATATGATTAGCTGGTTGGTCTGCCACTGCTTTTGTGGTCTTGGCCTAAAAACACAGAGGAGATCTGCATGACAAAGCATGGATTATGTATTTCCATGGTAGTTAAAAATCCTACCCAAATAGACTGGTAGAGGATAAATGAAGAATAATTATGAAGGCTGGTTGCATTCCTGTCAAATTGCATTTCTTTCTAAGAGTGCTACTTTTAGTGAGGTTGCTTCTCTTTTTGCCCTGAATGATAAGAAAGCTGGAAACTGAGGTCTGTACTTTTTTGTTATGAACAGAATTCATTTGTTACTAGATAGGAGTGGCAAAGCTCAGCTAGACTTACTTCCAGAATACTCTTGTTGTTCAGAAGTTAAGATAGGCAGGATAAGACAGTTGAAATAAAATACTATGCCAAGATATCTTCCTGACTAGCAGCTGGGGTATTAACCTAGTGTACAAAACAAAAATATTATACTAGCAGCAGTTTTCAGGAATGCTGCAGGCCTTCCTGATCTGCTTGTTCCTTACTGGCCGTCCTCGCCTTGAAAAATTGCGAGAGAACCGGAACATTTTGCGTCCTTTTCTGAAGGTCAGTGTTGTGTAGTTTTGCAGAATCAACCAATTTCAGAGTTAGGCGTCCCCTGCTGAAGAGCCCTGCCAGATTACAATACAAAAAGAAAAGTGTTTTCCTAAGTAGCTGACTCAGAATTAATTTCGGTGCTGCCAATCCCCACCCCTCCATCCCTCTCTCCCCTAACAAATAACTCACGGAACCCTTGGCAATCAGATGCCACGTGGGAAAAATCAGAGGCGGTATGAGTGAACGGATGTGTCACTCCGTGGTCTCTGTAACACCATGACTTTTGCAAGAGCTGCAGTATAACATGGGGAGGAGGCAGGTGAAAATAAACCACGTGAATGAGGGTCTGGCTTTGAGAGCATCACTCTCAAAGGTGGCAAAGAACAAGGGACCGAGGAACAGTATTGAATGTAATGACTGTGGAAACAATTCCAGTTGTGTGAGTGTTGTTTAATATTTGCTGCTGTTATAAATATACTTTTGTTGTTGTTACAGAAGCAAACCTTAAGAAAAGCACAAGAAGAAACTAAAAAAGTAATTGTAGGCTGTCTACTGAAGGTGGCTACTAAAGGAAGGAAAAATCCAGCAAGGAGCCAATAATTAAAGGCACTAATTGGGGGCACTAAGCCCATTCATTAATAAACCTACGTCAACAAAGTAATCAGCAGATTAAAGTCCAAATAATGAAAACATTAGGACTGCAGTACTAATATAAAGAACTAAATTAAGCGGAGGAAACACTACTATTGTCTCTGAAGATTCACTCTATGTATATGTCCGCAAAAATTAAATTGAATTTTTAAATAATTAAATAGCTTTTACTGGTCTAGAGGGATGAAAAAAACTAAAACGGTTTCATCTACATTTCTTGTAGTTTAGCTTTGGTGAATAATACTGGGTTGGTTGTATTTCAGCTGCTAACTTTCAAAATCAAAATGTAACCATTCTAGTCAGAAATAGATGTAGTACCACAAGTAATTAGTCTGAATATTAGTAGGTGATGTATTTACTCTGACAGAGCTGTAGTAAAATAAGAAGAAATATCTTTTTGGTAGTTCACAGACAGAATTCAAGTACTAAATGTTTCTCAGTAGAGAAAGTATCTCTACCATGGTATGATCTGGAAGAGAATTATAGCAAATAAGGGATATTTTTTGTCTTGGAAAAAAACCCTTGAATATCTGATCTTTGCAAAATGGAGAAATTTGCTATGTTTTAGATGATAATTTCAGTTAAAATTTCTGTTACTGCTTTACTAGATGGAAAGATTAGCCAAAATATAGTGAGACATTGGGAGTGTTCTACTAATTTGTTTGTTAAATGAAAAGAAAGAGATGGGATGATTTTTCAAGCAGTAAAATATGTCACCTTATTATACTTATTATTAAGTATTACAAGCTTTCTGATTTAAGATAACCTTTTTTATGGTTCAAATGACATTGGACAGCATCCCTTTTCTACATTTTTTCCTTCTCTTTTTTTCCCCCCTGAAGATTTTTACAGGACTGTAAGCTTTACTGCCATCTATCAGCTTCTGCCTACTTAGTCATTCACTGTTGTAATTGTTTATGCCACTATTCCCAGAGCAAGAGGCATAGAAAATAATTGCTGCTAAAATCAGTTGAAATGTAGTCTGGGAAAGAAATCCCAGATTATTGCAAGTATTTATTTAGGTAATTGTAACAACTGGACATAGACCAGAAGTGAATTAGAATATTGCTGAAGTTTCTGCGATTTTTTAAGTTGCACAAACTTATATGGGATGAGGTTATCTGTTGATATCTTTGATATATCTAAAGTATCTTCAAGTACGTTTCTGTTCCTGACTTTTCATATATTGGAGATACACATCTGTTAAAAGTTCAATGTGGTACAAAGATGAAAATCCCATTTCTTCAAGATTCTAAATGTCACAGATGTGGTAAAGAACATCAGTACAATGAAACCGCGTTCATAGCTTGTACAGCGGCATTTCCAATCTTTCAGTTTTGTATTCTAGACACTGGGCCAGGCACATAATGCATGCTCAAACCTGGGAATGGTTGTGGATGCTGGCTCGCAGGTGATCTGCTGGAATCATGCTGAGAGCAGTGGATGCTGTCTCTGAGTTGCCTAGTAACTTGTGTGCGTGGGTTGTCTTTCTGCGGTTCCACGCTGCATTTGTGTGTCATTAGAGCCTTGCTGGGATGTTCCAGCACCTGCTGGCTCTCCTACTTCCACAGCTGGAACGCTGCAGATAGTCATTAAAGCAAAGGCTTGGTGTGGGGTATCTCTGCCGTGGTTGACACGGCTACAGCCAAAGAGAACAGGGAACCAAAAACTGTAATGCAGATTTAGTAGTGCTGAATTATCTTGCTCTCTGAAGGAAAATGCATTTTGCTTGTGCTTAACAAAATGTTGGTGTCCATCCTGATTTCTGCTGCTGGGATAGAAAAGCTGCTGGAGTGCAGCAGTTCCTATGATGTAACATTGGTTTGAATTGTAGCATATGCTGAAGTCTACTGGCTGTGTTCTAGATACTCTTTTAATACCTGAGAACCAGGAGAATAATCTCAGGTGATTAAAACAAAGGAGAAAGATCCGTTTTAAATGGTGATCCATTTCTCTGTGTAAGTTCAGCGTACTAGTTCATTGTGTTCGAGTCGTACCTTCAATAATCTTCCATTTTCCAGCAGTCCTTTTTCACTTCTTAACTTGCTTGTGCTTGAAAATGACAGCCAGAAGCTGTGAGACTCAGATGTTGCTCACCTCTGGCAAAAGACTACATATTATAATATTGCTGGGAATCTTGGTATTTGGAGGTTGTTTCTACTGCATTAGCCACCTCTTAAGTGGTAAATATTTCATGAATGTCATTGTAAGCATACTGGTGTAATTCAGGCTTTCAGAATTCTTTTTTATCCTGTTGTAGTGTGTATTCAAAAATGTGGAGCAGCAAGTCTTTCTACTTTGGCGCTTTTCTTAGTGAAAAGCATATTAATATGTTTTTTAGTCTTCAGATAATGTCAGATATTGCAATAGATAATTTTAATGATATTTCATACTGATTTCTAAGATGGATGGAGTTTCATATTTGGCAACCAGTAAAAAAATGCAGGAAAATAATGTGTAAGAGCATGTGAATATTTTAGTAGAGATGTGTATGCTTAGAGAAATCATTATTCCAACGCAATTCTTCATGTGTTGTGTTATTCACCTTCCTGTTTTTAAACTGTGAAGGAGTTAAGTTAAAAAATACTTTTTATGCCTGTTTCACTTAGAACTACGTTCTTCAAAACACTGACAAGAAGCTCCATTAACTATGTAATATCAGTAAAAGGGGGCAGATCTCTATAATACCACTTTTTCTGTGATAACATAATAACACTCAGATGCTTTCTGAGATAAGATGTGAATGCTCTCTCAGGATTTCTTTTGCTGAATTAAAGTTCTTAGGTTCGTAGGAATGAGTTTTATGGGCAGTACTCTACTAGTGGTGGGGAATAATTTCCACCCCTTCTGGTCAGGGTAGCAAACCACAGTCAAGGGAGTGATAATGGTTGTGGGATACCCAGGCATTAAGTGCTGTGGTATTTGTGGTTATTTCACTTTGAATGTGTGAAAGCAGTCTTGCAGTGAAGTTAAAAACACAGGTCTGTGCCCAGGCAGTGGGAAGCTGGGATGGTGTAGCACAGGCTGCACATGCCCTTGCTTTCTGTGGAAATGCTGCCTCTTGCTGATACTGCATCATTTGACCTGCAGATGTTGGCAGTTCAGGAGGTTTCTGACTTTGGAAGTCCTAAACTGCATAGAGTGCTGGAAACTTGGTTAGCTTTTCTTTAGTTGAAACCTAGGAGTGGATATCTTTATGTTGAGGTCATTGCATAAAATCGTGAGGAATTAGTTGATATGTTTATTTCATTAATTGTTGTTTATTTGTCTTAACTTAGAAGCAAGACATATAAATGTTACATTTTCTTGTTTTTTCTGGTTACCTCTCTTTACATTTTATCTGTGTTGCCTTGTCCTCCCAAGATCTTGTCTTCTTGTGCAGGCAAAAGAAGGGCCGTTTTAAAGCATGTTTTCTCGCTGCTGTTGAATAGTAGCTTAACTTAATGCTTTGTCTTTGTCCAAGGGAGGCAGACCATCTTTTATGTTCACCATGTTGTAAGTTTTTTTTACACTTGTTTCTGTGTTTCTGTCATTTGTGATATTGCAGGTGAGCATGCGTATCAGTGTTTAGTGGATCTCAGAAAATGATGTTTTTTTCATTAAGCAGAAAGAAAATCTGTTGTATACTGCCCTGTAATCTCTGCATGTTTCCCATATTTTCATCACATTTTGTTTATTTTCGTAACTTGGTGAGAGCTCAGTATTCTGATGATCAACACTTGAGGTGTTTGTGTATTTAGGGACTTAACACCTGCACTTCCTTCATAGGTACTCACAATGAAACCACACTGTTCAGCAGAAAAACTGTGATTTCTGCTGAATGAAATAGGTTTTTAATACCCATCTTAGATTTTTATGTCTGTAAAAGTGAGGCTGATCAGTGCACTCTTGCAAATAGTCCAGCACGTTTTCCTGGGGATCAAACCATCAGAGTTTTTTGAAGGTTAAGAGTTTTCTCGTTTTCCTTTGCCTCTTCCAGCATTACACACAGTTTTACAGGAAGTCAGTGTAAAAATATCTCTTTATCTTAGTTTTGTGACAGTGTTTAGTATCTTTGACTGTTGGTTGTACAGCTACTAAACCAAAGAGCACTTAATAGGGAAAAGACCTCATTTGGGACTAAGGGATAAAACATAGGTTTAGTGATTTTTCAGAACAGAACATTCTGTGACTGGTTAATGTATTGCAGGGAAAATCTAGGAAGCCTTTTTCTTTAGTTCTTCCTTTTTTTTTTTTTTCCATTATTACTTTTATTCATGTGGTTGCCTCAGTGCCCTAAATACTCCTGTGTCAGCAATTAGCAGGAGCAGTGTTTCATTAATCCATCAGATCTCTGATGCAGCACATTTTAAGGCCAAGAGATAATAGGGAATCATTTGTTTAAACCTCAGGATTAGCTTCTGATGCATCAGGCTGCAGTGTCATTAACAGCAATGGTGGTAGAACTGTAAACCAAAGCAGTTACACTGTGTGTGGTTGATACTCTTAAAAATCAAGCAAAAACTCTGTTGTCTTGTTCTTCTAAGCTGATAAATGTGGTGTAACTCACATAAATTTGAAGAATAGCTGTGTTATTTTCCATAGTGTTTATCGTTTCCTTTTGTATGAAACACTCAATATGTAGTGATAACACATTTGATGTCAAATTCTTACTGAAAGAAACTTGGTTTTGTTTTTCACAATATTAATCTAGATGCATTTTGCTATTATTATTAATGCAAAAATCCATTCAAAATGTCTGATCCTTATAAAGCACAGTAGTTCTGTTAAAGCAGAGGAGTTTTTATATTCCTTGTAAGCTTTTAGAACGAGGTGTTTCATTTCTGTGCTGAAGCACGAGCCTTTAAAAATGAGAACTCTTCAAAATGCTAGCAGTTGATTTAATTTGTAACTTACACAGTATATTGAACTTGCAGATTATTGTGCTCTTATATTATAGAGATAAAAGAGGATTTATAGGTACTTTTTCCTTTTGATTGAATAGTACTTTTAGAGGAATGCTGTAAGTGCAGTAGTGGCTGAAATGATAAACTTTGCAATCCTTTGGCTCCCAAGTGGAGACTGGAAGGGTAGAGACATCATATAGGACTGAAAAGCAGATAGCAGCTTGTCTACAGTATAATCACAATCAGGCATGAATGAGTTCCAATTTCTCCATATTGATAATATTAGTTCCATTATCAAGAAGTATCATGCTGCACAGATGTGGGAGAGTTGTCCAGCTGTGATCAGATAGTTTCTGCCTGCTTTTTTCTAATGTTCAAATTATATCTGGCTACTTCTTGTTGCAGGCTGGCCACTGTTTTTGCTTCCTGGTTCACTAGCCTCTTCAGTATATTTTGCTTTTTAGGTCAGTTGATTAGCATTCAAACCTCACAGAAAATGAGGAACTGAGGGCTTCCTCCTTATTCTACTGCCAAAAATACATAGCCCCCAGGTCAATCATGACCTATATATAAAAATCCACTTGCCAAAATGCAGTCTTGCCTTATCTTCCAATACTGGAAAGGTTGTGGGGATTTAATTGAAGGCAGTCCTATCCTGGTCCTTGCTAGGGACAAATGGATCTCTGCTTGGATGGATTACAGAGGTGGTGGATGGGAGAGAAGCAAAGATATTTGCTTTCCTTTCTTATCTTGAAATGTATCACCTGGTGTGAAGGCAAAACTACCCTACAAAGCCAAAGCCAAGCAGAATTTTGTTTGTGTCTATTTCAGCTGTTGTTATCTTAACTGGAAAATAGCAGCAACTGCTTGACCATTTTACTATTAGACTTTATTACGTGTTGTGTCCACTGACTCACATGGTGGTCCTCTGCACTTCTGAATAGTTAGACTAGTTAGTAGTTATAATGGCACCACTTCTGCAGAAATTATTATTGATGAACATGTTACTTTTTATAGGTAGACCTAAAGATATTTCAAATCAGAGCCCCCGGAATAAATATGGTCATTAAAAACTTGAACAACATAAAAACCACCCAAAACACCTTAAGGTAAATGAATAGAGGCACTTGGCTGTCTGAGATGAGGGAGCTCTGTTCAGCAAAGATATATTTATTAATTTTTAATTATATACTCATGGTGTAAAAATTGGCCATTAATATTAACTTCTTGCCAGTGGTAACAAACGCCCAAAAAGTAATTTCATTGTGAAAATATATTCCTTCTTTGCTTTGGGCTAATGGCAATTTTGCAATATGCCTAGAAAATTAGAAAAACCGTGTTAATTGTTCATCTCTTACATACCTGAGCTCCAGCTACAGCATCATGTGTATTGTACCTGCAGTAGTGTGACTTAAGTCTCTTCTGAAGAAAGGGGAACTTTCAAATAGATAAAGGTCAGTCTACTCTGGGATTGCCATAGGTAGCCAGTGGAGCTGCATTTTCTGGTGTATGGGTTGTGGAGTTCTGTACACAGTTTAAAGTGGTTTCTTACAGTGCTTTCAGGATGAGTTGTCTAATGTGGAGGAGAGACAGAAATGGATGGTTATTTCAGTGTTTGCAATATAAGGAAAAATGAGTATTGTTATTTGGCCATGATCACGTGAAGCACAAAGCAGACTTGGATATGGTTCCTATGTTGCATTTCTAACTTAGGTCTGAAATGTTTTGTACCTTAACACTTTCTTTTTGTTTGTGGATTTTTTTTGTTGCCCTTAGTGGGACGACATAGGTAGGAATAGTGAGTGTTAACTGGGGTGGATTAGACATGTTCCAGCTATGATGTCCAGTTTCATGGATTCCATATTTTTGAATAACCACCTCCTGTTACTGTTATTATATATAAAGATGAAAGTATTGTAGTTAAATTTTCTTCATTCTGCAAAAAGTAGTGATTTAACTGTTTAAACTTGCTGACTTTATCTTCTAATTCATTTTTTCTTGTTGTAATCTCCTTCTGTAATTTCTTCAGAGGCTAATTACAGTCTTCCTGATGTGCAGTGTTTCCATATAGCACTCTAGTTGCTTTATTCTGTGAGGCTTTTCAGTCTGGCACTGATTAGTTTATTGTGCTGAACTGCTTCTCTTCCAACTCTTTTTCATAGGTTCTGGTCTAAATGTGTTCTTTCAGCCCTTGTTCTCTCCAGCTCTCCCACCCATCTCTTTCCACTTGGTGAAACACTAGATTAGGTTAGTGTATGCTACAACAGTGTTCATTCTGCAGATTTTGCATGAGGCACAGGGAGCAGACTGTCATAGTCCTCAGTAGCTCTGTCTGTCTGCATGAGTCTGTACAGTGAATTCATCTTCACTGTCACCTTGGGGACCAAGATGGTTTGGTTTTTCTGACCCAACCCAAAAGCTGTTCTCTTCCATTCTGTGTTACGGCATTTGCAGAGCAACTCGCCGAGAGCCCTGGGGATTTCTCTGACATTAAAAAATAAGGGCAAAAATGCTACAGAGTGACCTTTTATTAACTAGAACCTTGAGCAACTTATCAGAGCTGCTGGGGTAAAAGCAACACCATGGTGAATTCAAATTTAAAATTGGTGTGGGTATGTTTTCAGTTTTGCAGTTTTGTGTCTGTTGATGGGTGCCCCTTATACACTGACTGGCTGTTGTTTTCCTAATAGGAACCCTTAGCTACAGCTTTGGAGTGATGATCCGGGCTTGGAGACTAGTGGATCAATAATAATTTATTTAAAAAAAAGTTAGATAAACATCCCAACAGTATATTTTTATAATCAGAATCTACATGCACTGAAAAAAACATTGGGATTGTTTTTCACTGGGATGGATAAAAAAGCTGTATTCCCTCATGTGGCTATTTGAAAGCCTTTTTTGGCTTTATTGATTGGCAGTGTGGGGCCAGGGATGAGAGTCCCTTTTTCATTTAGGAAACCAGGGCTGTTTTGAGAGTGAGTCGCTCTTTCTATGATTATTGGAGTTAAAAGGAAAGACTGAGCAGTTTGTCTTTCACATGTATCTTATGGGGCTTTCTCATCCCTTCAAATTAAATTATTTTTATATCATAGGATCATTTCAAATTCACCTGACCTGAGGCAATCTGACCTGTGGTCAATGATGATCATACTGTTAAGATAGATATATAGTTATGGTGGGATGAGGTTGAGGGAGAATTACTTTTAAATTTGGGATGTTATTTCTGGACCTGCGAATAAGCCACCAAATAAGAAGCAATCTTATTGCATGTATCCAGCAGAACTCTATCT
>VZTB01000577.1:1558-12269 GCA_013397245.1 Thryothorus ludovicianus | reverse complement strand
AGCACAAAAAATCTAAAGCAGTGTGTAAATAGCCCTTTCTTTGAATTACTTTTCATTTAAGCAATTTCTACAGCTTTTAATACCTATAAATAGGTTGAAAATTCTTGCAGCAATACATATGTTGACAAACTAAGCTGTATGGTTTTTTTTCAGGCTTGTACTAAACAACACTGTTAGAGGAATCCAGAACAGATATTCATGCTGTGAAACAGTCTTCCACCAACTGTTTTATTTCCTGTTTATATATGGATATTAGGTTGGAAGCTGTGCTCATCATGTCAGGGAGAAGGTGAAAACATGGCCTGGCTTGGCACAGAACCCTGTCAGAATTACACAGTCAGCCTTTGAGGTCAGTATCAGCTTTAAAGCCTGCCCCTTTGCCAAGGTGTGACCTATGCCAACAACTACTTAAGTTGGAGGCTATTAAAAAAAATCTCGTTGATTCTGATTCAGTTGCCCTTAAGACAGCAAAGACTGTTCTGGGTACAGGTTGTTTTGATTCCTGCTTCAAGCATCTGGCAAATTGGGCATGAATTGCCAGAACTGGTGTGTTTTCAGCATCCCTCTCACCTACACTGTCTGTTCATAAATTACCAGCATATGCTTGCCTGGGCTCTGGTGATTTGTATGAGAAGAGGATGCTAGTTCTGCTGGAGTAGCAGTAGGCTCTGTTGTAGCACATTACCTAGTTCTAAATATGTTGCATATAAAAATATTACAACATTCATCCTTGTCATGTGGATGTAGACTTCAGGTCTCAGATGCTTTAAACTATGATCTTACTGTGCTGAAATTTAATGGGATGATAGCCTGGATGTGGGGTAAAAAATTAGTTGTAGATCTGGGATGCTTCTGAATAGAAAATTTACAAATGTTGATGTTACTGATTTTTTTTCTGACTGTACAAGTTATACAACTATTTTTCAAGTTATAAACTGGCTGTGAGTGAAAGTCTTTACAGAAGATCTTAAATAATGCAGTTGTTTTAATTAATTGTGTACTTAATGAGGACTCTCTATAATAAATACTTCCAGTACAAGACACCAGTGTGGCTTAGACTGCAATAAACGGTTTGAGATTTTAGTGTCTCTTAATAAAATATTGTCAGATCTGGGCTTTGGCTTAGTGTCTGTGGATCACCAAGGGACGACATCCATGGTTTCTTGTTACTATTGTAAACATTCTACACTGTTTAATATTAATAATGTGCCTTCATTTCTAAATTATTATTAGAAAATTTAAAAATACTCTTTAAAATCCTCACTTATAAGAAAGACTTAGAATAAACTCTAAATCACTATTGTTTGATGAAGTTGGATGTAATCCTCTTAGTATGCTTTCATGATGTAAAAGAGAAATAGCCATTCTCAGTTTAACACTCATATAGGCCTCTTCTTTTTGTAAAACACTCAGACATCCAGCATCACATGTAAGAAGAAAAATACTTTAAAAAGCAGACAAGAGCTAGGATAAACTGCTTATCATCGTGTGCTCATGATGCTGCTGGTTTTAGAGGTAGGTGGCCTGTGGTCTTTGAGTCAGACTTGTTGCTCATCAAGAACAAGTGAGTATGCTACCTGTTAGCTTGCCTCCCATTTGTCATCTCATTGCTTATTATGAAGCAGGAGAGATGAAATGACATGTAGAAACTTAAACATGTTTCTGTGTCTCTTCTCATTTTTAACTATTTTTGATCAACTTCTGTTATTCAAGTCCTTTCTTAATGACAGTAATGGCAGTGCTGCTTCTCTCTTTTACATTTATATTAGGACTTCCTTTCAAATTTTAGCCTATATTTATCTTTCATGGTCAGATGGTCATTTGGGCCAACTGTTTCCAGTCAGTCTCATATCTCTCAGCATCAATCTGCTTGAGAAATAGGACAAGTTGGTGTACTTGAATACGTGTCCCCTCCCATGCTGTGATCCCCCTGAAAATGCCTGTAATCATTGTTCTGTCATTTTTTTGGTGGGGAGGAGGGAAGGTATAGTCTTTATTTTTGAAGGCTACAAGCCATGTTGGATTTCAATTTCTGAATTTTACATTGACAGGAGGCAGATTGCAGTGAAGACCATAAACTGACAGTTTAGGGCAAGCATGCTATTGCCTGAGGCTGTCAGGGATGTAGCCCACTCCATCCTTCTGACTTAGGACATTCATTCCTCCTGAGGTTCCTTGTCCTTTCTGATGATAGATTGAGAAAGACAAGCAGCACATGGGTAGACAAACACCTCATCCAGGCACTTGGTGCCATTTAACAGTTTCTTCCTGCATTTGACATTTTCATTTCCCTTCTTCACCTCACTCATCACTAACTGTTTGGGTCTTGTTTTCTGTACACAACGCTAATGGAGAATGACAGAATACAAATACAAGCTCCACTACTCGTTTCATATGCTGTATATTCTACCAAAATTATATAGGAGACTCAACAGCTGGACTATGAAAGGAACACTTAAGATTTATTTGACATTGACCTTATGCAACTATCATTCAGGATAAAGTGTTGGGGGTTTGGTTGGTCTTGTTTTGTTTTTGTTTGGGTGTTTGGAGTTTTTTCCTTGTTTTTTAATGAAGCATCAATACTCAAGAATGTGCAGGTGTTCAATTTATTGCACTGTAATTATTTTCTGAGTTTACAATGATCACAGTACCACTATCAAAAATTCTGAACCCATTAGAAATCTACAGTCAAGTAGTCTATCCCATGCTTTTTCTATGGGTGTGTCATTGAATTCATAATTGGAAAAGGGAAAGAAAGTAGTCCTTTGGAATAGGAAATAATTTCTTTCTACTCCAACCCACTGAAGGTAGAAATGCCAGTGTTAAAGGTGAATTAAAATAAAAGGAGACTCATGGTGTTCTGCTTCTTCTCCCTGCAGGTGCTTCAGTGTGTGGTGTAGAACAGTTCATGGAGCTGTGGTAATGCACTTTTTTGATGCAGTTCAGAGAAACTTAAATCAAGTTTTAGAGGTTTATTTAAGCTGAGGGGTTCCATCTGCAAGCTGAAGACCAGACAAAACGGTAGCCTGGTCGTTCATGAAGTGAATGTGCAAGCTTTTGTATTTTTTTGTATTATTGTAAATAATGGGAAGCAGAAGAAGCTCATTCACTGTGGACTTGGACTGCTGAAGGACTTGACCATGCAGGCTCATTTACTCAACAGTCATGAAGAGCTATATTTGCTTTACAGGACAAAAATGTCTGCCTTTTTGCCTTCTATCATTGTAGCCCACCTGACTCCAACAGACGTGTGTCTTGAGAAATAATGTGCTAAAAACTTAAGCTCTTTGGTTTTGGAGATTTTTTGTAGGTTTTTTTTTCTCCTTTTTTCTTTTCTTCCTGCAAGATATAGTTCTTCCTTTGTATACATCACAATAAGATTAAAACTTTTTTTTTGTTTTTGGTAGGGAGGTTGTGTGCCAAAATATATCAGTCTGGCTAGATCTTCATTCTCAGGTGTCTGTATATTTATGCTGTTTAATCTTCTTGCAAGTTGAGCTGCCATGGGACAAATTGTGAAGACACAGAAAGGATTGGGCTTTGTATAGGTATTGCAGGCTTGTACATCTTTCATTTATCTATAATCCACTGTTCTGGAAAATATGAAAATTCTCATAATGTCTTGTTATTACACTGAGAAACTCATTATGCTGAGTTATGAAGCTCTCCTGACCACTGTGACAGATTTGGTTCTCCAGCTTTATTTTATGGCTAGAGACTACATGTAAAATCATATATGTTCCCAAAAAAATAATGGTACTGCATGTTTAGTATTAATGCAAAAAAGCTGTTAATTGTAAAATATGAAAAGGAATATCATGAGCATTTGCAGATGCTTTACTAAGAGTTAAAAAAGAAAAGTATGCCAGATTCCTTCAGGGGAAAAAAGGAAAGGTTAATTTTTTATAATCATCTATAATATTACTCATAAATTTTCCAATTTCTCTGCTACTTAGCTACAATACATTATTTAGAACATAAAAGGTATTAATTTGAAAGACTGATCTCTAGATAAGCCAGCTTGCCTTTTTAATAGACCATTTAAAGTACAGGGTGCCTAGCAAGAGTTTTGCAGATAATATTTCTTATTGCATTAAAATAATTACTTATTTCAGATTGTATTATTCCAGACATTTGTACTCTAAGGAGGAGTACATGATAGGATTTAGACTTCATAACTGATGATACAGCACCAGGTTCCTCTGTGGAAAATCTGGATTTCTTTTGGTAAATTATTTGCTGCTTTAGTTCAGAGTATTTATGTAGTAAAATACTGCATGCCATAAATGTGTCAAACCTTTTTTGTGTCAACTGTCTTTTGGTTTAAAATATATCGTCCCTTAAGCATTTCTTCTTTATTTCCTTACAAACATGAATTAAAAATTTTTTCTTGTCTACTAGCTGTTTTTTCCTCTATTTTAAGGCATGTTTATCCTTAAATGTGGAGATGAGGGCAGGATATTATATTTGCTTAATCACAGATGCTTCAGTCAGACAAGCATGATTCTCTTGAATATGTGCATTTGCGTTTAATTTTGAGAATACAGAGAATTACAAAATTACCTTCTTTAATGAGAACTACCTGAACAAGAAAGCAAAACAAGTCTCTGTCCAAAATCGTAATTCCGAATTCTTAAGGAGGTAGCAAAATTGGTGTTGGTTTATACTCCCAAGAAAGTTTGAAATATAGTATTTTTCTGTAGGCACATGAATCTCACTACCCTATGCAAATAAAACTTCTGTGAAGTCTTCAGTTACCAAAAGTTTGCTAAATTGATTTACCCTCTAACTGCCTTCTTACATAGCTCCCTGTTTGGAAGGAAAAGGTTACAAGTGAGCATTAAAGCAGCCTTGATCTTATTTTTGTTCGGTATTACCATGCTTCAAATCCAAAAACTTGTTGGCTTTTGCTACCCATTTGTGGCTCATTTCAGGAGCTGGCTTGCCTTTCCTGAGTATGCTCCACCAATGACTGGCACTTAACTGGATCTTCAGGACGCAAGAGGACCTCTGAGCATTCTGATATCACCCTGCTTCCTTGTGATTTCTAGCATAGGTAGTTGGAGACTGAACAATACTTTTTTTCAGGGGGAAAGTATAATATGAAATGGTGATCCAATTTACTGGAGTTTTTCATATGAATTAGCCGTGTAGATTTTAAGATTGATGAATTTCTTGAAGGTCCACTTACTCAGTAAGAACGAAAAATTGATATTTCTGTGAGAACTTGCACACTGTTTGGGGCCATCTGTGTCCTGTAAAATAGAAAATGCTTGACATCAATTGTTACTTTTCCTATATTAGTGGCAAATACAAGGCGATAGAGGAAGATGCTGTATTGCGCATGTTTGGGGTTTTTTTTATAACTACTTAACACAACAGGCATTCACTTAAAGTTAAGCCAAATTTCCCTGGACCATCTTTGCATTTAATGCTCCTTTTATACTGGCATTTATTAAAATATGGTTGGACATGGTGTTTTTTTGGCCTTAGCATTTCTCCTCTTGACATGCCCTTTCTGCTAGAAGAGTATGAAATCAGCTAATCTATACTGTCACAAGAACCACTACATGGAACAGCATCACTCTCTCATCTTCTTGTGCATTTAAAGTAATATGCAGGGATGTCTGGCCCACAGAAATTTGTTCTAGCTTTTAGAGGTGTATAACTGATAGTGTAGGGGTTTTCTTCTGTTGTGGCATTGGCAATAGATACCAGGGGAGGGTGGGTTAATCTGTTCGCCTGTGTAGCTGATTCAGAACTAAAGAAGAGCATTAGGTTTTGCTGCTTTTCTTCTCAGTCAAAATTAGCTTGTTTTTCCTCATTATATCACAAATAAATGCTGTGTAGCTCTGTTTGTTTCTCCCCTTGACTTCCTTGAATGGATCTCTATATTAAGAATCTTGAGTGTTTGTTTTACTTGTGATGAAGGGGATACTAGAGCTTTGATTTTGAAACTAGATAGCATGCTTCAACATTACAGGTAACTTAACCATATGCTTGGATATGATGCAACATATGGAAGGAAAATTTTATGTGTAATCACTCTTGCAGCAAAATGGAAAACAATAAAGTCAAGATAGGACATCTGGAATCATGCTCTCTGGCCAGTGACCTTTACTTTTTCAAAAAGGAAGTTGATATACTTCTCAAATATATCAACAGCTTCCAAGTAGGGTAGCTATTGCTCAATGCCCTTTCCAGGCAGGGCTAAGGGTTACAGAATTTCATTACTGATGTAGTGCCAACTCTGTTTATAAAAATCGTTATTTTTGGCATATTCTCAGCAATTTAAACTGCAGTGAGATTGAAAATGGCTCTGGATGGAGGTAGACGAAATGCTTAGTGTTACTGGATGATCTTGAAAAGAGAAGGTCTGAGAGATGCAGAAGTCCAAGCTCAAAAGGTCATGTTTTTGTTGGAAAGAAGCAAAAGTATGCAGTAGCAGGAGATGGAGAATGTTAAATACAAGGGAAGTTATTTTAAGAGGAGACTTCTGAGTCTTTTTTTCTGTGTTATTTTGAACTGGCATTTTTTCTTCTCACATCTTTGTCGCCAAATTTGTGTCCAACTCACCCTTTTTCTTCACAGAAGGAATACACATGGTAGTTCTTGGCATGCATAGCAGGTTTGAAGCACATGTCATCTTTACATACAACTGAACTGGGTTTTGGTGGTTGCTACAAAATTTAGCATCTCTTGATTCTCCTCCCTCACGGGGTTCCCTTGGTTGCTTCTGTTCTCTTTCCCCTAACTTTTGCCTGGCATACTGACAGTGTCATCTGCTTCCTTCTCTGTCTTGAGAGAGAGCTGAGCTGTTGAGATATAATTAGCAAAATGTAGTGGGTGGAAGAGGGAGCTATGTCAGTGCTTTGGATGGCTGTCAGGAAAATTTGGGGTTTTTTTGATTTTTTTTTTTTTGTTGTTTTTCTTAATTTCTAAGGAATATTGTAGTGTACTTTGAAGATAGATTCAGATGTACAAGTGAAATACGGATAAAACACCACACTCCAATCTCTGAATTTAAAGGGTACAGGAACACAATAGACATATTTTGGAGTTACACAGTTTAAGTGGAGAAGAATTCATAAATAAACTTACAGGCTTTGAAATACTCAGTTTCTGTTGTTGGGTTATTATTTCCACTGCATCTTGAAAAGGAAAGAGTAAAATTTGCTATAAAAAACACTAAATGTGTTGGAAACAAAGAAAGCTATAAAAATTTTACTTTAAAGGCCAAAATTTGTTACAAGGCGCCACTATTGTGAATAGCTAATTTATGCATAAAGACTGAATTGTGTTTTGCAGAGTGTCTTTTGTTCTAGTTTATCTCTTCATACAGTAGTCTTCCAATAATTAAATATAGTTTACTTATGCTGGAAGACAAAGTACTGTGTGTTTACAAATCTGCACAGTGATCTTGAGAGGAAAGAATGTGTAGTCCTATTGTATTCGTGCAAGTGCCTTTTTCATCTTTGGTCAAGACTAAAATTCACTATGGTCAAAAAGAAAGGAAGGCTTTTTGCGTATTCTTGGGGTTTTTTTTTGGTATGTGTACAATGAACTATTTCTTGGCCCAAAGAATTTTCAATAGAATGGTATACAATTGTTTTAAATGGTCCCCATATATTCCACTGTGTCAGAAAATATTATACTGGAATTATGAATTGGGTTTTTGTTCTTGAAACAGTGTTGTACTTCTAAAAGTAGAGCAGGGTGCTCAGAATAATTTGGGCTTGGGTTGCACAACATAATTTGTGTGCTGCTGGGAAAAAGAGGATCTTGCCCTTACCACAGTTTAGTCTCAAGTGCCTTAAAAATTTAATCACTGTAAAGATCAATATATAAAGTAGTTAGTCAATATTTCACAAAGCTTAAGGGAAGTTTGGAGTTACAAGATTTTAATGAATTATTGAATGCCACTTGCAGGAGAGAGATTTAAATAAACTAAGAATACTTCTCTTTTCCTTTCTTTTTTTCTTAGTGGAGCGCATTGCTCTCTTAAGAGGAGCCTAACATATCCTAAGGCTGAAAGACTGTTTGTGCAGAAGTCACTTACCAGGCATGGCTTGCCCCAGAATTATTTGGAATGATCATATTATAAATGCATAGACTTTCAGGGCTACATGTAAACTGAATGCCATCTCATAAATTATTCATAATAGCCCACAGGTATAATTATCCAGAGAAGTGAAAATGAAGGAAATTACTTCCTATTAATGTTTGCTTATTCAGATAATTATTTTACTTATTTTTATTCAGATTTTAATCCTAAATTATCTGAGTCCTACTCACACAATATATGTGTACTTTGCAAGCATTGTCTTGCGATATAAAACCATGAAAGATGCATGAGTCCTACGTGTTTCTATTTCTTCACCAAATGATACATTTTATTTCATTCCTCTCAGCTGTGTTTTCAAACAACAACTTCCTGCTTTATTTCAGGTGCAGAATAGAGACCTGCCATATTCCAACACGGGCTTCAGTGCATTACAGGGTTTAGGGAGGGTGCTGAGGTTGATGAAAGTGGTGCTCTCCAAGCTGCCATGTATAAAATATGAGTGTCGTATATGGAAAATAAAAGGCCTCTGCATGAAAGAACATCAAGGAGAACAAAATTGCTTTAGGTCTTACTCTGCAAACAGGCGTATATACAAATGGTTTTGCTAATGTGAGTAGTCCCATTGAATCAAATTAATCATGTTTGGTGTTTTAAGATAAGGACTCAATCTTCTAACCTCTCTAGAACAAGAGCAAAATTTATTACAGCTCTTTCTCTGCTTTGCAGTAGCTGGAGTAGGCAATGTCCATGTTGCCTCTCAGCCTTTATAAAAAGCACTATAGAAAAAGAAAAAATTATATGTATTTCTTCTTTTAAAATAAATTTTGTCCACTGTATTTTGTTATTTTTATAGTGTTTCTGTGAATGACAGCAGCCTTGAGGTGTCAGAGTTTTTTCAAGCATGACAAAGAGCTAAAACTAGTTTTTAAATTAATTGCATTGTCTGCTTTTTGCTCCTTTCAAAGCAATCCCTTCTATTTGCAGTTAGAGCCGATCATGGAAAGTTTGTTCTTCAGTTAACATAAAATCAAGCACCAACTCAGTCAAAAGAACAAGGGGGTTGAATTATTTCTTTTGACTTCATACGTTGAGATCAGACAACTTGTGTAATTTTAGTTGTTTTAGCTTTTCCAGTTGATAGTGGCAAGAGACTTCTTACAGGGTCACACATCTTATTTTTCTTGGCTGCCTTCCTTAGTATGGGCTGAATTAGCTTATATAGTTACTGTTGACTCTTTATTATAGAGAGATTGTCAATTAGTAACTTAAATAATGGCTTTTAGAGAGCAGAGAGACAGTGAGCAGTTTCATTGGTATTTTTGCAGTTCAGTCCCTTGGGAATCCTCTGCAGATAGCAGGGCTGCAGCTGCATGGTGTCAGCAACACTTTCATTACTGGGCTCCTATAAATGAGAAATGGGTGGTCATTGCTTTTTCTTGATCTATTCTTGATACCTCCAGAGCTTGAATTAAAATGCAAGTAATTCTGTATTTTGATGAAAAAACTTTCCTTTGCATGTCAGTATCTACACAGACTAGTAAATAATACAGTAACTTTGGAGAGTCTGGAGTAAAAAAGATATCAAATTAATAATGATGTATAATTATCTTGGAAAATAGAACAAGGGTTAAAGGCTTTAAATTGAAAGAATGTAGTATTAAATTGGATATAAGAAAAAAATCAGAAAAATTCTTTACTAGGAAGGTGAGGAGACACTGGAACATACTGTCAAGAAAAAATGTGGATGCCCCTTTCCTAGAAGTGTTCAACCTGAGGTTTACTGGATCCTTGAGCAATCTGATGGGCTGTCCGTGCCCATGGCAAGGGGGATGAAATGAGGTGATTTTAAGGTCCCTTACAATTCAAACCATTCTGTGATAATTAGGTTTGATAATTATAGTTGATACTTGTTGGTCTATAAAAATGCTTACCTGTGAATTTTAAAATTCTGAAACTATTCACTGTGGTATTTTTAAATTTAATCAAAATCTTAAAACAGAAAGAAAAATTGATACTCAGAATTGGTCATCTTTCTGTAGTCTTTGTTTCTTTGTGAACTGCAATAGCTTTGGTTTAGCAGAGTTAGAATTGCATGTCCTGTCTTGGGGAATAGGGTTTGCAGTGGTGCATTTTGCTCGCAGTTGGTGTTAGGTAGGGTAGCACTGCATCACTGACACCAGCAAGTCCCACAGACTTCGACAGAAGAAAACATAAATGAGAATGGAAAAAAGAGTGTGTGGTAGAAATCCATCTGGCTCTTACATCTTTACCTCATCAATTATGAACTCCTCGTGTTTGTGTTCAGGGACTTTAACAGCCCCTCACGATACATCTCCACCCTGTGCTGTCTGCTCTCATTCACACAGATGAGCTGGTGCCAGCTTCCATCATCAGATGAGTAAAACTGTGGATGTCAGTTTGTGTGACAGTTTATCCATCTATGTTCACTCCGTAAACCTCATTGTCAGTAGATGGCTGTCATCAAACTTGGATATGAAAATGTGGATGTAAATAAATCAAACAGTCAAAGAATTTCTTGCTAGCAGTGAGTTTCAGAGACTTTTTGTAGAAATACCTTCAGACTCCTGGATCCCTGAGCCAGTTGAGTCAGATCCACTAAATTTTGCAGACATGAACCTCTGG
>VZTB01000574.1:772-17175 GCA_013397245.1 Thryothorus ludovicianus | reverse complement strand
GGCTCCTCTACCTCCTCCACCTCCTTTCTCCGGGTTCTCTTCCTCAAAAAACCCTTCACCCACCCAACCCACCCCTTTTTATCCCACCTGGCTTAATTATCCACAGCTGTGACCCATTAAGGGCAAGGCTGTTCCCCTGCTTTGGTAATTGGTGCAGCTGTGATTTCTCACGGGAAAAGTCACAGCTGTGATCCCTTCTTCCACACCACACTAATACACTATTTTTAAAATTTTTTTTTGTTTTGGTTGAACTGCTTATATGCAAGGTCCACTAAGATGATGCAAGTTGAAAGCTACTTTAAGATTCTGAGTTTTGTTCTGGAAATGGCCAAGTCACTCAGAACCAGGTCATTTTACTGGCTGAAATTTATCTTGAGTAGTTACAATATACACCTGAGAAATTGCCTTTTAAGTCTCAGAAAACCACCTGAGAGAGCTGTTGCTGTTGTACTCTGTGACCTGGGCACAGCCCTGTTCCCAAACTGCTGAAGTGTGTTTTGCCATGTTCTGCTTTGCTTTCTCAATTTTCAGGTACAAGGAATCTTCCATCTTCCCTGAAGGCTACCCATATCCTACAGCATCATCTGATCTCATTTTCTTCTGGCCAACTGAAAGCTAAATTATTATGGGCTTTAGGCAGCATTCACGAAGCAACTCTCCATTTCTCCATTTTCTCCCTTCCTAACTGTTCAACTGGTAAAACAATTAAAACAATGCTGCTTATGATCTGTGACTAGGGTTTCAAAGCAAGTATATGCTGAGGTGGGAGGCAAAAATTACGTCAATCTTGATGTAAAAAGGAGTAACCCAGGCTTTCAGGCAAGTTCTCTGCTGAATAATTACTGTTTTAGCCTCTCCTGCTACAAAAGAGAGAGCACAGAAGCGTATCTGGGAAAGGAATTCATGCAAGGAAACTTGTTTTAGATTTCAGAAAAGCTGAACTTCAGTAAACCTACACTGCATTTCTTTCAACTGGATCAGTGATGCTTGTTTACATAAGACTGTAGAAGCTGTCAAGACCCATCAGCACTGGATGGAAAGCGACCAGCCACCCTCTCAGCTCCACATTGCTGACATATTTCACTTTGCCTCCTGTAACAATGCTGGGCAGAGCTAGAGGCAAGAGCCCATTTTCCCCTCCTACACACAAGAAGTAATTCAGAAAATAAAAATGAAAGTCTCAGAATTAGGCAGTAGCAAGTTTCAGTTTCATGTTTGTTTCTAGTGAGGAGTATTTAAAATGTTTGTATAGAAAAGGAGACAGTCCACCACTGCCTTCAAATTACAGAGCTTCGTTCAGAACCGCTGAGCTTGCTGTTAATTAAACTCAGATGGATGTTAGAAATTAGGTCCAAGATAAATCACTCACTTTCAGCAAAATCTTCAAAGCCAGGAACTCCCCAAATCCATACCTATGTACTCTATCCCCTTTGCTGCTACTCCCATGGTAACCTCAAGAAATTGGAGTGGGAGCTAGAACATGGGAAAAAGGTATTTGTTTTACAAACAAACTGTAGGTTTGCTAATAAATGAAATTGGATATTGAAAGATGAAAGAAAAAAGGGGGAGAAGCCATAAATTCCATAAGAATTAAGAATGAAAAGGGAGGGTCATACATTAAAGGGGGATCTGAGGTGTCAGGTATTCTGGGCAATCTGTACCTCTCAAGTACCTCAGCCAGTGGGGAAAGAGGGGGAAATGCAGCCAGGAAATTGGGATAAAAAGGAGACTGCATCCTCCAAAAAACTGGAGAGATCCCAGGGGAATGCCCCATGGCTTCTCCCTTTATTGGAATAAAATCAAAGGACTCCTCTGTCTCCTTTTTGGACATAAACCTCTGGCGTTTGGGGATTGATTTTCCTAACAAAACAGACAGCATTGAAAGGTCCTTGCCATGAAGATGTCCCTGGCAAGCTCTTCTGTTCTGGCACACACATTTGCACATGAAACTACACGGACACGTTGGTTTCTGTTTATTTGGAAGTGTCTGACCCTACCCGGAGCTGAGCAGAAATTTGCAGAGCAGCAGAGGGCGACTGCAGCTCACACAATGCAGTGGGAAAGAGGACTGCAGCAGGGGAACAAATACATTCCCAAGCCTAGGGAAACATTCTGAAAAAAAAACAAGTGCTGATTTGATCCAAGTGAATAAATTATAATTGAGGCACATAGTGCATCTCCTCTAGAGTAAGAAGACCATGTCAGACTTGACATCTCCACCCTTCTGAGCACACACACCATCCCTTGTGCAAACAGAATCACTCACATGCCTTCTCAGCAGAGCATTTGCACACAGTAAGGGATTGCTGTCAGATGTGCCAGGGACAAGGATGACAGGAACTCCTTGTATAACATCCTGGCAGGTTAATGGATGGAGTTACAATGCTTTTTACAACTTTAGAAAATGATCCTGCCCAGAAGTCATGTAATGAAGCTGGAGGTTTATCCAGTCCCTCATACCCGGGTTCAGCCTGCAGCACAGGTCGTTGGCGTTTATGTGATGGCAGATTTTACACAAGTTCCTGTGGCACTGGCAGACAGAAGGTGCTATAAAGCTACACTGGGTTGGAGATCATCCCACAGTTGACCATTAGAGCCTGAATTCAGGAGACAAGAAGCCCTGCCACTAAAACATTCCTTCACAGCCTGATGGATACCAAAAAGTCAACCCTAATCACACCTCCCTCAGATTTTCAAGTAGTAAAGAAAGACTCTGACATCCTCTTCAAACTTGCTGAGTTATTTTTCTATACAGAAGAGGTCATTTTGAACAGGCTTTCTGATGGTAGCCAGGGAAAAGGCAAAGAAGAGGAACAGAAACACACTGCCCACGTTCTGTCATGATGGCTGACAAAGGACTTTTTTCTGTTTTTCTGTGAGACTCTGAACATTGCCCTTTGTGCAACATTGAAAAGGATAACACACGTGTACCTGCTCCCTGCTGTGTGCATCCTGCATTGCAAGGATTCTCCTCTCAGCTATTTTGCTGTCCACATGCAGTATCCATGTATATGAAGTATCCATATCTCACACAAGCTGGTTAAAGAGCAGACAGGAGCTGAAACCAGCCAAATCTGCAAGTTCTTTTCAAAAGGACTTGGCTTCAGGATTAAGTGCAATGGTCTTATTTGATACTACAGAATGTCCAGTCCTGGCCTGGCGCTCCTGCCCTGTAATTAGAGAGGAAAGGATGGTATCTTTATGTACATAAATCTTCATCTTGTGAAGTGTAGAGCTGCATCTTCCACATCCATGTAGAACTGGATAGGTTAATATCTCTAAGCAATTTTATGAAATGATGCTTTGAGGAAATACTCACATTTTCCAATAGCAAGTGCTAAATCTCACCTCACAATTTTTATTCATAGCCACAGGGAAA
Organism: Thryothorus ludovicianus; assembly: GCA_013397245.1. Taxonomy (NCBI): domain Eukaryota; kingdom Metazoa; phylum Chordata; class Aves; order Passeriformes; family Certhiidae; genus Thryothorus; species Thryothorus ludovicianus. The sequence continues at coordinate 13,796 of VZTB01000574.1, read as the reverse complement.
TTCAATGTATTTTGTCTGTTGTTTGCAAACACACACTGCCACGGGTGCTGTCTCAGTACTCGCAGCTTCCAATGTGTGTCCAGTGCAGGGTGCATTCCCACCAAACAGCCCATCTGAAATGGACACAAGAACACCTCACAGCAGCCTTCAACACTTGGAAGGGGCTTGTGAGAAAGATGGGGACAAACCTTTTAGCAGGGCCTACTGTGATAGGGCAAATCACAGGTGGATTTGGATTATACATAAGGAAGGCTTTTACAATGAGGGCAGTGAAACTCTGGCCCAGAGAGGAGGTGGATACCCCAGCCCTGGAAACATTCAGGGTCAGGTTGGACAGATTTCTGAGTGACCTCCTCTGGTTGAAGATGTCCCTGGTCTTGGCAGAGGGTTTGGACTAGACGGCCTTTAAAGGTCCCTTCCAACCTGAGTGGTTGCATTTCCCTGGCTTAGAGCCATGTTTCAGCTTGAAAATAACCTGTGCCAACACACACAGCAGGTGAGAGGCTCTTTGTGACACACTGCTAAAGCCCATGTTTAGTTACTCTAGACGGCCTAATTGCTAGATAGATAACAATAGATAACTCTTACAATGGTAAGATTTATCCCAGTGAGTCCCAGAGGGGACATCTATCCAAGGAAGGCACTTTTAATAGCTAATCCACGGGGTAAGGTTATGACAGGAAAATGTGTGCCAAGGTCTAACCCCACACACAGCTTTCTTAGACTACAGAGACTTAGAGCAAATCAAAGGCTATCAGCTTTATTAACAGGTAACAAAGTGTATGGGTGTGAAAAATTTCTAAAGAACAAATCCTCTGTGGGACAGTGTCCTCATCCCAAATCACTCCCTAGAAATAAAACTGTTCCTGTTTGGAGGAAAGGTTGCTTGTTTTACAGATACCTATTACAGGAAGAGCTGTGTGTTCAGAGAGGGTGCCCAGGTTTTCTCTTGTCAGCTTTTCCTGGTAGTAGCCACGAGATTGCCTGGTCTCAGTGCTAGTCACCAAAGAAATTAATGTCCTGAAAAAGAGAGTTAAGAGAAAAAACGTTTTGGGATTAGTGAAGGATGAATATTCTTTTATTGCCCTCCAAAGGTAAATGAATGTGCTATACACAGAATATGCTATAATATACACAAAGTGCACCATTATGTATTCAAAGGATTCTGGAAAAGAAAAAGATCTTTTGTCTTCTGACTCATTTTGCATAGCTCAGATAATTTGCTTCTGCCTTGAATTCTTAAAATTAATTAGACAATACCTCCTTCTCTCCCAATTTCAAACAATTAATTTATCTTCTGGTTTCTTTTGTTTTGTATTCCTACAATCCGATACCTGGATTGGTTAGTCGTATGTAACTCTTTATCCTTAAACAATTCCTAATCCCACATGAAAAGGATGATTTAGACTTAGACTATGCAGTACACTTAGAGAACTGCTGGTTAGAAAATAAATGCCAGTGTTCTGGCAGGGAAAAGACTTGCAGAGCATGCTGCTTCCTCCCTGCTGTTATCTTATCTGCCTACAGAGATCTGGACTCTGCTGCAGGGAATTATCCCACTTTGCTCATTGCCATCAGAGCAGTGCATCCAGGGGATCCCCGTATGCAGGACACAGGGAGCTGCTGCTGGACACCTCCCTCCTGTAAGGAGAGCACCAGCCAGCAAATGGGCAGTTTTAAGGGCCTGAGGGAAGGCTGATGCACACAGCATTTTGTGTCCAGCCCATTGTATTCAGCTTGATTCAATGGTTCAGAAGTAGCAGCACTGAGGGGGAAAATACCAAAAACAACCTGTTGAGATTTATTGCCCAAACACCAACCAGCAGACACGGATTACCCCAAGTGCAGCACAAAAGGATGCTGAGAGAGGTCCACAGGCAGAAAGGTTTATTATAGCAAGGTCTGGGGCTAATGGCATACCTTGATTCCAACAGTGAAAGTTACCTTTTGGGGAGGGAAAAACCCCTGAAATAAAAGGAGGGTTGGAAACACAGAGGTTCCCAGGTCATTGTTTTCTTTCAGGCTCTCTCCAATGTAGCAGGTGACCCTCTTAATGCTTTTCCCCATCGAGTTCCCTATCACACATCCCTCCACACAACATGGTTTGTGCTCCAGGATGATTCACTGTTCAGCTCTGGGCATCATCAGATCTCCTCATTTACATGGCCACCCCTTCCAAAGGGACACCTTTTCACACCAAAACTGGGCTTTGCAGGTGCAAGGCCACAAAGGCAAGGCAAAAACATTGCCAGGGTTTTGGGAGAAGGTTACAGAGCTGTGAGCAAGGGACTGGATTTTCATTTGCAGATGGAAGGCTGGTGGTGCAACACCAGCTCTGTTTGAAACAGCTCCTTTAGCAGGCAGCACACAGCTGGGTCCAGATGTGCTGTAGGCTGTTTTATTGTGAGCAGAGAGTCTAATCCTTCAAGTCATATTTGCAAAATGAGCAGAGATCAGTAGATGTCTCTGTATCACCCTTAGATTGAAATGCTAGTTGTATTATGCCACATGCTGCAAAACACCATACAGCTAAAAAAACAGGATGGATGAAGGCAAGTACTTGAAACCTAACACTCAATTTGGTTTTAAGCACAGAAATAAGCTACCAGTAACTGTTAGTTGCAAGCCAAACCCTGCTGGCATCTGAGAAAGCACCCTCCTCTTCCACTCCTCTGTGATATTTAGTAAAAATGTGATTCTTCTGGAGTAAAATGCACTATTGTGCATGACCAGGGACAACCATTCTTTCAGAAATGCAGCCTGCTTGCTCACAGGATGCTAATGTTTTCCAAAACCCTTTAAACTCAGTTTTTTGACACACTATTAGCTTTGTCATGAGAAAGCAAGCAGGGTCCCACAGCAATCACAGGTTCTGTATGACAGTGTCTATCTATACACAGAAATAATAGAAGGTGCATTAGGACATGCTAGCCCAGTGCACAGCACAATATCCAGGCTGTAATTTCTAAAAAAATAAAGCTCTGGGTAAAACTTAAGTGACCTTAAAGGAATACCATTCAAATAAAAAGGATCAAGCCTTTATTGCAATATTGACAGTGTCTGCTGTATCAGAGGTAATGTTAGGGATTTTATTGAGGTTATTTGCCTGGATAAAGGCCCAAAGATTGGATTCCTACGCATCTGTGATATGCCACAATCAACTGCCACAATAAAGATTCAATTTTACAGCAATTTAGCATTTCATAGCCAAGTATAATTATGTAACCAGCTGGGCTTTTGTGAATTCCTTACCCTTGCAGGAACAGTCTTATTTGCTCTTTGACAGACGTGTTGTCCTGACACTAAACTGGTGGGGAAATAACCAACTGGCCCCATAAGGTCTTCATCTTGTTCTCCACAAACCCTCAATGAAGTGTTTAATTAGATGCCTTAAAGCAATCCTCATCTGCTTTGAGCTGGTTTATCACTTAAAAAAGCAGCCACCAGCAGTGCTTTTAATCTGGTTTTCTATTTCCTAGGTTCCAATCAGCTGGCACACGGAACAAACCATTGACAGAAGTTCTGATCTAGGCATGCACTTTTTGAGTAAATGAATACTGCTTATAGTTTATCTGGATCTTTTATGTAAACTTAGTTAATCTTTATATTTGCTTGCCTTAAATTGAAGACTTTAAAGACCCCTGTGATAAAAGTTTTCTCCTCCACCATTTTCATAAATGGCCACAGAAATAAACTGTGGAACCATTCTGTAAAGGTCCAGTTCATAATTACCATAGAGCTATTGAAGATATTCCATTTTAAAAAAGAAAAATATTAAAGCCCTTCAAGTCTCCTCGACCAGTTTAAACATTCACTTTTAAAATTGAGTTGCTGCTTTAAGCCCCACAATAGCTCAGCATTTGCATCCATTTCTTGACATCAATGTGTGTTAATCTGCTTCTAGTTTGGTCACATGCACAAGAATCAACTCTTAGACTTGCAGCCCAGTATTCTCCAGAGTCTTTTTCATTCATTAGTTTTGAGTAAAAGCAAATCAACTGGCCCTTCTTAATATTAATGAATCTGCAGCCTGAAGCAATATAATCCTCTTCTTCTCAGGCAAGGGAATCGGTTTCTGGGGAAAAAAAACGCCAAAAAATAATGAGATAGATGAATTCAAATACATACATAGTTTTACAGAAATATAAACACACATGATATTGTAGTAAAACTATTTTTACATATCACAGTAGGTTATCTTGAAACAGTTAAAGTCTTCAGGAACTTGTTCTGTGCATTTTTCTAGTCTCCAGTAACTAAAATAACAGCTTTAGAAGCACTTTCAGCACTCAAAGTTAGAATCCCTCTACACTTTTCCCTTAGATGAAGAATGTCCCTTTACAAACCCCATTTTTTGGTAAAACTACACGTGACATTCTACAAGTAGACAAGGCAAATATATGACAAGAGCTAAACAAACAAAGTAGTTTTCCCTTCACCCCCACCACTATTTTTAAAACTATTTCACCCTCAAAGTTAAAGCAAGTTTACTTACAGTCTTCACCAGCACACAGCTTCCTGCTGGTGAGCTTCTCCACAAAAATTCCAGTTGAGAGAGGACACTTTTACCTGAGACACGAAAGCAAAATCACCAAATACACACTTTGTGTCATTTACCTTTGCTGCAGCACTTGCTGAGTGTGAGCCAGGTCCAGCAATCCCCACCTTTTATGGAAGAGGCAGACACCAGGACAAACACACCAGGCTAATGGGAAGGGGCTGTGGCAACATTCCATCCCACCAGAGGAGCTGTAGGCAGGGGAAAACCTCAGGGCCAACTCATAAAGCTGAACCCCCTCCCAAAGTCATTCTGTTTTAATATTTTAATCAGCAAGTGTATTATTTAAACACAGAGTCCTTCTAGAGCTGTCCACAGCCTTAATCGTACCTCAAGCAGTCTGAGAATGAAGTCAGACCCTGGTAAGAAACAAATGAAATGACATCCTTCTTAATCCTCCTGTACCTTAACTTTCACAAATGCTCACTGGTAGGCACAACCTTCCCTGGACCAAAAATCCTCCGTGGCAGAGATTCCCCTGCTCCTTTCTAAGAAAGAACCTACTGGGATGAGGGATGAGCAGAGGGATGCAATGTGAACAAATGATTAGGGAGCTGCAGGCAGTAAAAAGGCTTTTCAAGCCAGCAATTAAAATTTGAAATCTAAGAATTCTAGCACTGCATACTCATACAGGCAACATCCCTCCCACAGGGAGATGTGGTCAGAGGAATACACAGAGGTCATGCCAGGACAGAAACCATGTAAATTTTCTTTACCTGGCTGAGCTCCAGGGAGGGTTTGCAGGTCCAAGACACTACACAGTGCCACAGGGTGACTAAAAATGTCCTTTTCACAACAGCACAGCTGTAGGCCTGGATCAGCACTTAGAAGTAACAAGGGCAAGACTGGAACTTCCCAAATCACACACCAGTGAACCAGTGTTTCCTGATCCACGAGGAGGCCTGAGGAGCTGCTGGCTGTACCAGCTTCCAGCTCCCAGACAGAACAGCAGAAACTGGCAGGTGACATCAAAAATCCCACACTCCTTTAAAAGAAAGTGCACTGTGCAACTTGGAGCATCACCTTCCCATCACAGCTGACTCGTCCACATTCTCCTCCAGCCTTTCAGCCTCCCCTGGTGTGTGTCCAACTCCCTTCACAGATGGCTCCAAAGCCTTTTAAGTGAGTAAAAGTGAAAAGCAACAGCAGTCATGTGCACACAAGCTAGTGGGGTGACATGACTGCATGATTATTACCTATAAACTTATGGCTGCAGGAGGAAAAATCCAAGGTTATCGTGGAATGACTGTCATTTGTGCTCTTACATGCACATTGAAACGATTTTCATTTGCAAGTGTTAGAATACTTGTGAAGTCACACAAGAAATCACCAAAAAGAATGAAAAAATACATAAATGGAGATAGGACAATAATTGAGATGACTGTGAAAGAGGCATAATTTTGCAATCTACTCTGGGAGCAAGTGAAACTTGCAATTTTCCAGGTCTTGTGCAAAAAAAAGGTAGCTTATGTTGCAGGTACAAAACACTACAACTTTTTAAAGTGATTTTTTTTCCCAAAATATTTAGAACAGTTACAACTCACAATACTGTATCTGATTACTACACTGCATCCAGTGTATTTCATGTCACACAAAACCTATAAAGCTTTTAATGAATGAGAAAAAATAAAGTAAATCAAACCTGAGAAACCCAGAAGCATTAGGACATATATTTTGGAAAAGCCTGGCTGAAAAATGCAAACTTTTATGTCTCCTCTCAGGACTTGCTCCTACAAAACTAAAGCTGAATCACATTACAGATTACAAACTGTAATCAATTCCTAACTATATCTGGGGAAAAAACTGCATCCTAAGTGAAAAACAGCTTAATAATGAGGTTGAATGTCATATTTATTCTGAATATGCTGGTGTTCAGCATTCCTGATCATACCTTTTGCTCTGGAAAGAAAACCATTTTTAGCACTCACTTCTGAGAAATAAGGATCACCCTTAAAGTTCTTAAGCTGAATAAAGCCCTGCAAGGCTAATCAATAATGACACAGACTTGAGGAAAGAACATGGCTAGAAAACAGCATATTTGTATTTTATTTTATAAAAATCAGTATTTCAACAGGAAAAATTACTACCCAGTAATATCTGTGGAAATTTTACGTGTACCCTGGTCATTGTGGCAACTCTATTCGAGTCAACTTTCTAGCTGACCAGAGTATCAGTGTTTGAAAAAAACCCAAATACCCATCCACAGAACTCCTCCACGGGAGCATACAGCTATTTCTTTGCATAAGTGATTTTCATGGCATGAGAGGGAGTGATCTTGAATCCCTGGAGAGCATCCCGGGCAGCCCCTGCTTGATTCTCATTTTCAAACTCCACGAAGGCGATGTCGTGGCGCCCGGGCACCAGGCGCACTTCTTTGAATCCAGGGAACCTTTAAAAACAAGGTGAGAGGCAAAAATACTCCTTAGCTCCATAACACATCTCTCTGCAGCAGCTGCTTCTCAGAAACATCTGCCAGAGCAAGAGTTATTGCTAGTGAAAGATTTAAATGGAAGGGCTGTGCATGTTCCATCCTTAGAACTATGCCTCAATTTAGGAATGTTACATGGAAGCAGTTGAATCAAGTGCTGTACACATACAGAAGCAATCTAACTGGTTTGAAAAGTCCTAAAGATTTTAGTATTACAGCAACCAGCTTAAATCCAGTGCAGACTGATAGCAGGTAAATTACACAAGCAAAACCAGTTAGGAAAAAGATGGGATTTGCTTTCTGCACCAAGTCATCAGAACTGATATCTGTAACCTTGGCAGTAAGAAAAACAACTGAAATATCTTCAAAGGAAACCATTATTTCTAAAAAGCGAGCTTGACAACTGAGAAAACACAGGTTACAGAAGAATTCAAAGGAGAAATCATTTCTGTTCAAAACTTACTGATTAAATAACATGGACAGCATCATCTCATTTGTTTCCTCAGGCAAATTGTTAAGGAAAAGGATATAGTTTGGTGGGTTATCAGGCACCTGCAACAACAGAAGATCAAGGCTCAGAAGACCATACACAGTTGCACACAGTTCCTTTGCATCTGTCTGCAGGATTATTTGAACCAACACTGACATTCCTTTAGCCTTGCTCACACCTTTACCAATCTGCAGAGCTCCTCCATTCTTTCACACAGACATATTAATTTGGAGAGGTTCTTAATTCCACAAAAATCACGATACCACACTGTCTTAGATGTCACATTTAAACTCAGCTAGTCAAGAGTTGACACTGCAAGTACTCTGTCAGCTCTTGACTAGCTGAGTTTAAATGTGACAAATGTGCCAAGGTAGTGGCAGCAGTGCTGTCCAAGACACCTGTATGGCAGTGGCAGAATGTATGGAACACATCCTTCTGGAAAGCAGTGGGAAGCCAAGCAGAACTAACAAAATACTGAGTGTCTCTGGGCAATCAGAACTCACAAAACCCACATGGTTTTATTACAGCTCAATTAAAACTTCTTATTTAGCAACCCCTTTAGATTTAGAGCTTTGGTCTTTTAACAGATTTGCCTGCTAATATGAATTTGTAGCCACTTAGCACAGACAAGGCTGAGTAGTCATTTGCTGATACTGGAATCCCCAAATCATCGAGTACATTACAAAAATAAAAATAAACTGGAGACCCCAGTGTCCAGTTCAACCCTAACTTCAAACATCCTCAAAGCAGTGCCAAATGAAAAGCCTCAGCAGAACAATCTCCTTCTACTGATGGAAATATCCCAGGTAGTGCTATTAGAAAATAAACTTCTCAAGTTCAAAGAAATACCCAAACACTCAGTGTTGTGCTTTGATGCAAACTGACATACACATATTGTGCCTCCAGGGTGCAAGATCTTTTCCCCTGTTGATTATGTATGCACTGGCAGCACTCAAGAAAGATGCAGGGGAGGCCAAGATATCCTCTGTGGCACTTGCTCTCCTGAAAATCCTGGCTCTTTACCACTTTCACTTCTAACACGAATCATTGAGAAGGTCACTGAGCAGACAAGATGAATGAAGGGTGGGGAGTTGTTCCTACATCTCCACACAATCCTTTGGAAAATAGGACATCTATGAGAAAAAAGTGAGCAGAGAACCCCCAAACTCCTGAAATAAATCTTTAGGCAGATATTTTTGCATCCTATGTTGTTGTGTTGTTTTCCTTATCTGCTGCTAGAACAAAGTAAGTTAAAGGGAACTTATTAGCAATGGGAAAAAAATCAAGAATCCTTCAACTGATACAAAGCACAGTCCAAATTTAAGATTCCAGTATGATTTAGTAACAGTGCTGTTTTCTGTATTGCAATGAGAAACTGCAGATTCTCATTTCCTGTCAACCAGATATAGTAAAAAAGGGATTTGTTTTGTTTGTTTACTGTCATGCAGCTGATAGACAAATGTCTCATAGGACAAAACCAAAGCTGTAAAATATATCCTCAAGTTTTCATGTGTAACAAACTATTATTCACAGAGAATAATTATAAACATTAGTGCTTTTAGTGATAAAAAATAAAAAAAACATTACCTGATTCTGTGGTGTAGTCCCTGGGGCATTGGCTGAATTCTGTGTTGCACCCTAGCAAATAAACACAAAATAGTTTTACAAAGATGCTTCATTAGAAATAAACAGGCACATATCACCATGTTTCTCTACAATTCAAGACATGTGCTAAGGGTTTTTTTCAAGCTGCATTCCAAGGAACATTTGGTGCCTGTGAGCTACTTCCTAAAGGGAACAGAGCATGTGAATTTTGCTTAGCTCCAAAACCAGGCAATGAAAAGAAATAACATCAGTACTATCTGATCAATCTAATGGCTGAGTCAAGTATGAGTCCACATTCCAGGATTTCACTTAACAGAGAGGGGAAAGCAGTTTTGAAAATGAAGGCCTAGACAGGCATCCTGGTTTCCCTGGGATAGAATTAATTCTCTTTTTAGTACAGTGTGTTTTGAATTTAGCATGAGACTAACACTGACAACAAACTGAAGTTTTGGTTGTTGATAAGTAGTGCTTGTTTACAGCAAGGATTTGCCAGTTTCCCATGGTCTCTGAGCAGGTGCACAGGAAGCCTGGAGGCAGCCAGGACAGAACTGGCCAAAGGGATATTCCACAGCACAGATTATCATATCCAATACATAAACTCTGGGGATCTGGTCAAGTGCCTTGATGTTTTCTGCTATACCTCTGCACAAAAACTAAGAAATACTGTTACTTTAGCCAAGCCAACCCTTAGTGGAGATAAATTCCAACCTAACTCCTGTTAATCTAACAAGGAACATCTAATATCTAATGGAAATCAATCCTCTTGTTCTCATTTACCATTTATCTGTCCTAACTGGGCAACATGGCACTAAAACACTGCAGAGAAAAGCTGGTTGAGCACTGGAGGCCAGTACTAAAGATAAGCATATTCTCCTTTTCTTCCTTTTATTAAAAGGGGCTAGCTTCTACTTTGGTTTGTTGTACCTTTGCCCTACATCTCTATTTTTATCTAGCAATAGCAAAAGAGGAAAAAGAAAGGAACAGCAAGGACTACATAACCAGCCTCCTCTTCTTCAACTTCTAGAAAATGCTCAAGAGCTCTAGAAAATCAACAGACCCCCACTTAGGGAATTGAAAAGTAACAAAAGACAACATCAAGTCCTAAAAAAATTATTTAGGATAGCTTTTGTGTGGGTTTATTTTGTTGTTGTTGGATTTTTTGTTTCCTTGTTTACTTTGTTTATATTTTTTCTAAACAGAGAAGCAGCTTACCTGGATAACCTTTTTGTTTGGTGCATTTGCTGACTGCTCCAGAGTTTTGGCTTTCTTCTTTTCCTTTCTTTTCTCCTTATCAGCAAAAGTCCCACGCATTTTAGAGATGATATCAGAGTCTGTTTTTGCATACTGGATACGCTTTTTAAAAGGAAAAAGAAAAACACTTAATAATACTGAACATTTAATAGTACTGAACATTTTGCACCATTTTCATTAACTGAGTATTTACACTTTTTTTTTTGCAGGAACCTTTTATATTAAAAACATTGTTATAAAGTGTAGGTACACTTACAGAGTAATCAACTCTCATAGTTATTTCTGAACACAATTACAGAAGTCTAAAAAAGACCCCTAAAATGGGAATTACTAACTTTAGCTCATTGAAATCAGAACTCCATTTATCTAACATCTTTTTAACTTCTGGCAAGGTGGCACCTACAAAGAGACACATTTGATCTACACAGATGACATTTGAAATAACTGGCACTAGCTTCTATCAAAACTGTGAGTTTTCAATCCCATTTTAAGGGGAGTTAAAATTTGACAGTGATTTCTCAGATTGCTGCAGAAATGTCAGTTCAGCAAAACTCAAACAGAAAAGGCAAGTGTCCACCTTAATCCCAACAGGACTGTATACATGCTGCTGTTCCTTTGACAAAGGCCTCCCCACAGCTGGAGGTTAAGCAGATACAGGTATAATTCCACCAGTGTGCAACATGATTATTTATGGACATGATCCTATTGTTTTCCCTACCAGAGACTACCTCAATACAAAATTACACAGCAGCTTAGGATTTTTTTTTAATGCTTTTGTTTAGTGCTTAGAGCATGCAGGCTGCAGGCAATGTTTGAAGAGGGAATTACATTTGAAAGCTCAGGAAGCCTTCATCTTTTTATTTCTTTTTGAGTTCTACTGAGCACAGAACTCCCTAAGGATAAATGGTGGACTGAGCTTACAAAATTCTGCCTTAAGGATTTAATTAGAGAATCTGAAGGTGTGAAGGCAAATAGCTTGTGGCTCAGCAGCACAACTGCTCTCTGCAGTGCTCAAAGCCATGAGCTGAGAGCCAGCAGTAATGCACCCATCCACTGCTGAAGTCATGGGCCAACTGCCTGTATTGTCACACCTCAGAATTAAGAGATGCCTAATTATCCAAGCAGGTCAATTGTGCTACTCTGCAGGTTATGGACTACATTTCTAAACCACATTCTATTAACCAGAACTGTATTTGTTTCATTGATGTTTTACTGAAGCACGGTTACTTGGTTTGGTGATCTACAGTCAAGCAGAACTAGCCATCAATTTAAAAAAAAAAAATAAATCACTGCTCACATCTGGAAAGCAAACTGGAGATCTTCACCCTCCTCACTGCTACCTCAAAAAGGAAGCATCACATTCTAGCTATTCATTACAAATCTAAGAGTAGTTAATGTTACTCTAGATAAAGTAACTGAAAACTAATCTAATTTCAATAATATTACAGAATTAATTTAACCAGTTCAATGAAAGACATGATGAGGAAAACCAAAGTATTTAAGATCTCAAAAACTTTAATCCAGCATAGAAAAACAAAAAGCCCCCCATTAAGAAATCTAAATGTTAAGTTCAAAGCATGTGTGCTGTGACTGCAGTTTCTCCAGCATCCCTGCAGCTTGCACAAATGCAGATACTCACCAGGATGTGATCCCACTGAGCAATCCCTTGGTAACAACTACATAAAGACACAACTTGTTCCTCTTTACAAAGGTAACAAAATAACTTACCATTGGCTTCCCATAAAATGGAAAGCCTTGTAGCTGTCTCAAAGCGTTGGTAGATGATCCCAGCTCTTTAAATATAACAAACGCCTGTCCCCTCATCTTCATGGTCTTTAAAGCCACAATGTCGACCACGTGGCCAAACTGCGAGAACAACGCGTACAGGGACCTCTTCAGCTCTGGGGGCCAAAGGAGAAAACGGGTTATGACAGGCTACATGCAAATATTCACTTCTACCCAGCCTGCTGCCCTCTGGGAACAATGTCCTTTACAAGCCCTAACTCACACAGGAGTTTGTCAAAACTGCTGCATCAGTTCGAGTTTATTTGTCCAGGTTTTGTAAGTTGGTGTGCAACATTTGGTTTTGTCCCTCAGGGATTCAGGCAGTGAAGAAGTTGTAGTGCCATCCAGTTGATCCAGTTCTATTTACAAGGGTTGGAGTGACAGGACAAGGGGGAATGCCTTCAAACTGAGAGGAAGCTTAGATGTGATGCTGGGATAATATTCTTTACTGTCAGGGTGGTGAGGCACTGGCACAGGTTGCCCAGAGAGGACGCGAACTCGCCATCCCTGAAAGCGTCCAAGGCCGGGCTGGAGGGAGATCTGAGCACCCCGATCTAGCGGGAGGTGCATTTGTCTGCTTTAGCTACTGGTTCCTTACAGGAAGGCGTTTGCCCAGAGTTCGGCTGATGCCACCTCCCGCTCGGCACTCCAGAGACCGCCTGGAGCTCCTCAAAGCCCCTTTGTAAGACAAGAGCCGCGCAGCAAGCGTCCTCACCGGCCAACCTCCCCGCCCCGGAGGCGACCGGCAGCCGCTCGTACCTTCCTTCTTGATCTTGTCATTGATGTTGTTGATGTAGATGGTGTGGTTCGGCCTGATGTCCATCCTCGGCGGCACCCGCGACCCCGCCTGCGGGCAGAGCACAGAGCGGAGGCGTCAGCGGCGGCCGGGGCCGCTCCCACACCGGGA
>VZTB01000573.1:324503-391368 GCA_013397245.1 Thryothorus ludovicianus | reverse complement strand
TTTTTTCAGGAAGAAATTTTCTCTTCACAAATTCAACTGCAAGCCTGATAGTTATACATGTTGTTTCTTTGGGACAGGTATTGTTCCAAATATCTAATTTGGTTGTCACATGAAATTTCAAAAAACACATCTAATCAGTGTGTCTGGTTATAATCAAAGTCTAAGGGAAGAAAAAAGAAAAAGGAAAAGAAAAAGGTGGCATTCCACTTTTTGTTATCCGGCCCAGGTATTGCATTATTGATTCAGGGAGGAAATGTGCTGAGCAAGTGGTCCTGGATGGAACTAAAAGAAACCCTTGGGACCATTTATGAGATAGAATTTGAGCTCAGTTAAAGAGCTATAGCACATGCTGTTCTTCTTATTGACAGNGGAAGGGTTGGGTTTTTTTTTTTTTTTTTTTTTTTTTTCTGCAATCAACACAATAACACATGCTTTAGAGACTTAGGAAAGACTACAATACCTACATGTGCAAGAACTTGTCAGACATGACTGAAGTCCAAAGAGAATGAAGAGAAGAAATGTAGATGTGGTTTTGGGTGGACGTAGGCTTATCTAGGTAGAAAATAAAGAAAAAAAAAATCATAGAAGGAGAAAACTTTGGATATCTCAATTGAAGGCTGAGTAAGAAAATCTTTTAGAACTGTGGGCAGTGCAATTTTAAGTGGATATTGAGGCTTTTTCAGATTGTGCTTGTTTGGTTTCAAAGATAAAGTGGCAGAAAAATTCCTGCCTTTTGAATGTAGGAGGGTTTTTGTAGTCATGCAGGCCTGAGCAGAAGAAAATTAAGAAAATTAAATTCATATGAGGAAAAAGAGAAAGGAAAAGAATTATAAAAAAAGAAAGAGCAGAGACAGAAAACCCGGAGAGACAACTTCCAGAGAAAAGAATAAGTAGAGAAAGATAGAGATTAAGAATACTGTACAGTATAAAAACACATGAAATTGCAAGAACAGTATAGCAATATGGGAATATGTTAATGCAGATAATAAAAGAAAATTATGATTCAGTTACAGCCTTAGAAAGAGACTGATCCATTGATACATATCATAGTATTAGCAGTAGCACTATGACACAACACACATCCTGAATTTTCAGTCTTTTTTAATGGATGGTATCAATCTCATGGGGGACAACACACAAACTGTGTATGTTTTTCAGATGCTAACACATGCTGGACAAAGTTCAACAGTTGCTCTCACAAGTGTGTGTTGAAAATGTGACTGAACTTCTGGCATAGCAATCCAAGGGTCTTGAAAACAACTGAATAGTTTTAACTGCATTCCTCTGCCTCCTCCCCATATTCTTCCTTCTGGCTCACAGGAGGCTGTCAAACACACTACATTCTCTGGACTTTAACTAACAGAATAAAATATCTAATATAAATTACCTTTGACTGCTGAAAGTCTTTATTTACAGCTGCTCAGAGCCGCATCTGGAGAGTTTAGGTAGAGACTACAAGTGCCAGATGGTGGCCAGACTTACCCAATTAGCAATCTCTCTCATCCTGTGCCTGTGTTCGCAGAGTGACTCCTCACATCACAGTTTCCTGACTCAAGCCAGTACCTCTATGGTCTAAAATAGTAAATCCTAAAATAGTAACTATATTGTCAGGTGAGCCAACACAGAGCTCTGTAGGCCTGGCTCAGTCGGAAGGTGCTCTTTGCTCTGTTTTTCTGGCTGTTGAAATTAACGATGTAGCTCTTGAACAGCTCAACTTGTTGACAGGTAAGGCCCAATCCTGGACTGCTTTTTAAGGCAGTGGTATGTTTAAAAGAGTAGTGAGGGCTGTCCTGAGTGGACTAAAGTGACAAATCAAGGAAAATGGGATATAAGATTGACATTCTGAAGTATAGGTATTTATGTTCAGAAAAAAATGATCAACAAAGAAACCTCTCAAAGCACATCCAAGTCCAAACTGGATCATCTGCTGAAATCTATGTGACATATCAAATGACTGAAAAATTTTCATTTATAGTTGCGCACATTATCTAGACTGATCTGTGATTAGACTGCTACATATAGATCGAAAAATAAATAAAAATCATAGGCTTTTCCAGTGCATAGTTTAGGTAAGGCAGAGCTATGTAGATGGATTCAAAGTACAGATCTTTATGGGACTTTTGGAAAACATTCCCTATCCTACTTGAAGAATTTATTAGTCTCATCCAAAAAATCTAATTAAAATAGTTATGTTACTCTGCTTATGCTTCTCCAGGTGATTAGGAAGACAGGGTCTTGTATTACAGCCTGAAGGTGGAAAGAGGTTGATGTTTGCATTTTGTTAGATAGAGTTTCTTTTGCTTTTCTGACCTGCCCTTGGCACAGAACAGGGACAGGGGGAATGTCAGCTTTAAGCCACTCAACACCCAGAGACTCTGAGATCACTTGAGAATCATTAAAGCCTGCTCTGAATCACAGTGCCAATGCCACTCAAGAAGGGGAAGGAGAGCAGGAATGGGAAGGGTTTTGATGAATATATATATAACCTGGGAAAGGCAAAGTGCAGAACTTTATTATGTGTACTGCAAATCTCACAAGAGATATCCAACGTGCTATAGGAGACAGGTTTCCAACTTTTTGTTTTGTGCTGTAAGAGTAATTAAAAGTGACTACTGATGAAGATTGAAGGTGTTTTTCCTCCACTGAAAAGCCTGCCACAATTATTATGCTTATATGAAAAGCATATTCCTTCCTCCATACCACCTTTATGGCTGCTTCAGCTTACAGTTCTGTGGACTCAGGGCCCATAACTTTGCTTCGACCCTGAAATACAAAGGCAAAATAAATCAGTGTGAAACTCAGGTCATGCCAGCAAGCTCCATCATGCTTTTTGGAAAACGGGCCAAATTTCAGCAGATGCAGCATATTAGTATACAGCTGTACTAGTTCAGTAACAACAAATATGACTAGTTATACTGTTAGCTTTGGTTTCTGATTGTTTTGTATGGATAGCGTTTTAAGCATTTAATGAGTAAATTTAAATGAGTCATCCAATGAAACAATACAATTCACATAGCAGAAAGGCTGAGTGAGTGTTTCATTCATTCCTTAGTTTTATTCTGCTTCTAGCTGCTTTCCATTGTTCTCCTGAAGACTGGAGATTCCCTGGTATTTTCTACTCTTCTCTTAATTGCTATTTGTCAAACATCAGATTTACGATTTTTCTTCCTTTGTGTGTAGAAGTAGTTTTGTAGCAGTTATTGGTTTTTTAACATAAATTATATTTGTAGAAATTGTAAGCCAGAGAGACAAATTCAGAACTCAAAGGATCAGATCAGAAAACATAAACAGTTATAAAACTTGACCTGAATGTGATTCAAATAAAAAAAAAATTGAGTAAGTCTAAAAACACTTCTAAGTCAAAGTTTTAACCTCTCTAAAAATTTGGCTATAGCTTAACATGAAATTGCTTGCTAGAAGCAAACAGAGTTATTCACTGGCACCATATTATTGATATTTAGCACAGGGAATTTATATCCAGGAAAGAGGTAGCAATTAGACACTGTTCTGAGGTCTACTTTTTTTCCTGATTCTATTCTGTTTTGATGTATAGTTTTTTGCTGTAGCCCAAATTTGTTACATGATATTGTGTTGATCTGCACATTATATGTAGTCACTTGCCCAAATTGTTCCTTGCCTCTTGTTTCTCCTTGCTGCCCATTTCCCTGGCCTGTGGGTAAGGGAATTACAACTTACTCCAATGCCCTGCAACCTGAGATTTAAGTATTATGGCTGCTGACATAAAAGGGGATCTCATTCTCTTTTATTCCTCCCAGCATATGACCTCAATCTCTATCCTTTAGATAGCTGATTATCCAGATCCTCTGACTCTCTTTTAATCCCTTCTCCTTCATTTCACTGAGATTGCTCATGGAGTAAACCAGGATTTTCTTTAAGTGAGGTGGAATTATCTAGCTTTCTCAAATCAGCAATGTATATTTAGCAAGACACTGGGCTCATGAAAACATAATTGTAATAAGCTGTGCTAAGGGTTCTGAATCTAGAGGTTGTTTATACAATTTGCATTATAAATAAAAACTTGGGCTTTTTTCTTTTTTTAATAAGAGATATTTGAGGTTACTCATAGGCAGTCCTAAAAAGACATACAAAAAATTATCAAGGGATTTATTTTGAGTAACTAGATCAAGGGTAGAATTTGTTCTTCACAAGGGAAAGAAATATCACAGCTTGCAGGAAATTGATCAATGCCTCCAGACCCATATTGTGAATTTTTCTTCTTTCATCTTTACACACAGAAATAAAGGGACATATCTGTTTCAACTGGAGTTTTATAGGTATGTTTTACCTGCACTGTCTCCTTGTTGGCAAGGAGGTGGGCAATTGCCTATCTGAAAATGCTGCATTTTTACAACAAGCTTTTTTGGGCAAACATCAGAAGTGACCACAGTCTCAAAACATGAGGAAGAACACAAATTGGAAGAAAAACACAGCATAATAGACCTTCTCATATTGTGCTCAAGGGGACTCCAGGGACCAGCCAATCCATACAAGAAGAATAGTGTGAGCTAGATGGGACCCAGTATGATTAATCACCTGAGCAATGCAGATTTAGCGCATTAGGTGAAAAGATAAATGTGTAAAACGCTGTGTCAGAACCCATGGAGTGGCCCACACGGTAATTCAGGGTCAGTAATTGAACTTCACTCTAATTATCCTGGGGAGATAATATTAACTTATAGTTGAGTGTGAAAGAGAGAGTCCATAATTCATCACTCGATGGGGCTGCTCATTGCATTGTGTTATTGAAATATGATGGCTCCATTTTTATCCTGTCATAATGACAACTGATGTGCTTATTTTCTTTCTCTGTGCCTCCAGGGGATGATGAAATAGTAAGCAAACATTCTTTCTGGTGAAAGAACAGCACTTTATCACACTGGCTTCAGCTCTAAAAAAGCACTTGCAATCTCAGAAACAATTTCTAGAATGAAGGCCAGGCATTTCCCCCTGCATTCTGGTTGTAGTCAGCTAACCTAAAGAAAAGCCACTGCTTTTTTCCCTTTATGAGATATAATTTTTCCTTTCTCAGTTATCAGTTTCAGTTTCTTAATTTTTTTTGAAAAGTTTCCTTTTCCAATTTTCCCAGGATCCATTTGGCTTTCATTCTGTTCCTTTCAAAAATATAAGTTTTCATCAACAAAGATTTTAAAATCAGCCTCTAATTCAATTTGACTTTATTCAGTATCTCAAGAGTATTCAAATTTTTTCTGTGTCAAGAACTTCTTGTATTTTGCAAACTTTGTCTCCAGGTAACACAGATCCATAGAATCACAGAATGGTATGCGTTTGGAAGTGACCTTAAAGATCACCTAGTTCCAACCACTTGTCTTTGAACAGGAACACCTTCCACCAGACCAAGCTGCTCAAAGCTCCATCCAACATGATCTTGAACACTTCCAATGATGGGGCTTTCACAACTTCTCTGGGCAACCTGTTCCAGTGTCTCACCACTCCTACAATGAACCATTTCTTCCCAATATCCAATCTAAACCTACTCTCATGTTAAAGCCATTCCTCACTGTTCTATCACTACATGCCCTTGCAAAAAGTCCCTCTCGAGCTACCTTATAGACCCCCTTTAGGTACTGGAAAGTCTCCCTGGAGTCTTTCCTTCTCCATATTGGACAACCCCAATTCTTTCTGCCTGTCTTCATAGAAGAGGTTCACCTTTGGTCATCTTTGTGGCCTCATTTGGACTCACTCCAACATGTCCATGCTCTTTTTGTGTTGAGAGCCCCAGAGCTGGATGCAGCATTCCAGATGGGATCTCACCAGAGCAGAGTAGAAGGGGAGAATCCCCTCCCTTAACCTTCTGGCAGCACTTCTTTTGACACAGCCCAGGACACGTTTAGTTTTCTGGGATACAAGCACACATTGCTGGCTCATGTCAAGCTTCTCATGAACCAACTCCCCCAAGTCATTCTCCTCAGGGCTGCTTTCAATCCATTCCACACCCAGCTTGCATTTGGGATTGCCCTGAGCCAGGTGCAGAACTTTGTACTTGGACTTGTGGAACTTCATAATGTTCACATGGATCCAGCTCTCCAGCTGTTCAAGATCCCTCTGGATGGCATCTCTTCCACCACACAGTTTGGTGACATTAGCAAACTTGCTGAGGGTATACTCAATCCTACTGTCCATGTCACCAGCAAAGATGTTAAACAGCACCGGTCTAAACATTGACCCTGAGGAAACTACTTGATGCTGCTCTGTACTTGGACATCCAACCTTTGACCAGATNTCTCCTCAGGGCTGCTTTCAATCCATTCCACACCCAGCTTGCATTTGGGATTGCCCTGAGCCAGGTGCAGAACTTTGTACTTGGACTTGTGGAACTTCATAATGTTCACATGGATCCAGCTCTCCAGCTGTTCAAGATCCCTCTGGATGGCATCTCTTCCACCACACAGTTTGGTGACATTAGCAAACTTGCTGAGGGTATACTCAATCCTACTGTCCATGTCACCAGCAAAGATGTTAAACAGCACCGGTCTAAACATTGACCCTGAGGAAACTACTTGATGCTGCTCTGTACTTGGACATCCAACCTTTGACCAGATAGCTTTGAGTGCAACCATCCAGCTTATTCCTTATCCACTGAATAGTCCATCTGTCCAATCCATGTCTTTCCAGTTTAATGACAAGGATCTCATGAAGGAACACTGTCAAGTGCTTTGCACAAGTCCAGACAGATGATGTCAGCTGCTCTTCACTTGTCTACCAATTCTGTAACCCTGACTTAGAGAGCCACCACATTTTTCAGGCACAATTTGCTCTTAGTGAGGTCATGCTCGGTTTCTAAAAATCANTAGCTTTGAGTGCAACCATCCAGCTTATTCCTTATCCACTGAATAGTCCATCTGTCCAATCCATGTCTTTCCAGTTTAATGACAAGGATCTCATGAAGGAACACTGTCAAGTGCTTTGCACAAGTCCAGACAGATGATGTCAGCTGCTCTTCACTTGTCTACCAATTCTGTAACCCTGACTTAGAGAGCCACCACATTTTTCAGGCACAATTTGCTCTTAGTGAGGTCATGCTCGGTTTCTAAAAATCACCTCCTTATTTCCCATGTACCTTAGGATAGTTTCCAGGAGCACCTGCTCTATGATCTTGCTGAGCACAGAGGTGTGACTGACTGGCCTGTAGTTCCTCAGTTTTTTTTATTTTTTTCACATTTTTAAAAATGGAGGTTACGTTTCTCCCTTTTTCCAGTCAGTGGGAACCTCACTGGACTGCCACAATGTTTCAAATATGATGGATTGTGGCTTAGCCACTTCATCTGCCCATTCCTTCAGAACCCGTGGATGCATCTCATCAGATCCAAAGAAGTTGTGGATGCCTTGTCACTGAAAGTATTCCAGACAAAATTGGATGGGAGTCTAGTGAAGACCACGGCAGGGGGGTTGGGACAAGGTGATCTGTAAGCTGCCTTCCAACCCATGCCATTCACTGGTTCTGACTTGCCCATCTTCGATTCCTTAATGGTCTCAAATCTGATCTTTTCCTGCAGTGAGTGTTACTCATCCTCCTAATCTCGGCCTTTGCCTTCTGTGACTTGAGCAGTGTGGCTGAAGCACTTGCCTTTTATAGAAAGACTTAATTTTTAGATAGATATTTTTTCTTGTAATTATATATTGTAAAATATATTATACTTGACTATCTAAATGTGGGTCTCAGGACTTTCAAGTTATTTATTTCTTTTTTTAAACAGAAAATTATCTTGTACATAAACTGTAGCTTTTTCATTTCTCTTATATTTCAGTATCAAAATATTTTGAAAAAATGTCTTTAGGCAATGTTTTCTGATATGCCATATTTTATTATGTGTTTAGAATTCTTTACTTTATGTGTGTGCAAAATTTAAAGCACTACAGAGAGGATGGAAAAAGTTGCAAGTATATGTAAAGGAACATCTTCATTCCCACAATGTATATTTTCTGCTGTTGGACTATCTGAATTCAGATCAAATCCTTTAAAGAAAAAGCATTAAATTTCCTTAAAGCTTTCCTAAGAATTCATATTAGTTTACACATCCAGATATAATGGAACCTTTCTGAAGCATGAAATAATTTTGTGTAGCTTTATATTAAATAAAAATGGTTAGAGTATTGAGTTAATTAAGCCACTGATCTTTAATAGTGGCTGTGTTCATCAGCTTAGATTCCTGCTGTTTTTCAGAATAAGATTTCTGTGTGTATCATCCACCTCTGGTATTTTAGAAGTTTTATAGTCAACATAAAAATGTGAAAATAAAAAGTAGAGCAATATCTTCCATTAGTCTCACAACTTAATCTATCTTATCTTTTTAAATAAATGGTTAAATTTGTATTTACTGACTTTTGTATACAAGTCATAATGTCAAGATATCCATTTGTTCTCTAATAAAAGTTATCCTAATGACAGAAGGTTTGATTTATGGGCAAGTTGTTGTCACCTTGACTGCCTGAACCCTTTCATTTACTGCAAGAGTTCCAAGACAGGTCATGATATTTACACTAGGTCAGAATAATAATGTTACCAGGATCACAGTCCCTGACAATAGCCTATTTGTCTAATTTAAATAATGAACACCATTGATGAAAATTGCAGACTGAAACCATAACACACAGTAACACAAAGCTGTGTAGGATATAAAGAACCAATGGAAACACAAAACATGATCTAGTTGTTCTAATTTGTTAGCCATCTATTATTTGGGTTTTTTTTTTTTCAAAACAGTCTCCAGCAGTACACAGATGATCATGAAATAAAATATTTTTTGTTGTGCTAATTCTCAAAATAGAACACACATTCTAATAAGTATGAGGATCAATGTGATGCTATGTTTCTCATGGTGTAGTAAGTGTTATGACAAACATTTACAGGATATCCTCTTCAGATACACCAGAAATAATTTATAAGGGTTGTTTTTTATTGACAGAAAACTGAAAACTAAGTCTCCTCAAGGCTTTCACAAGTACTTCCTGAAATACTTCAGGTATCGATACCTTCAGATCCAAGGTATTTCAAATCACTGTAAAATTCAAAAGTGTAAATGCACAACCTGATACCCTTGTGTGGAATATAAAGGCAAGAATAAAATATTACTGTGCCAAGACTCATTTTGAACAAAAAACATGAAGGACACCTACTTGTTTAGTGTCCAGTGAAATTCAGTACTCAAACTAGAAGCCCATTTTCCATCCAAAAGAAATTATATAAGGCAAACACCTAAGACTGCAAATTTGAAGGCTGCATGGGGAGTAGAGAGGGGGTATAACAGATAATAAAAAGCACAGATTTAATGTACCCCCTGTATTGAGGTAAAAAATCCTGCTTGCAAACACCTGCCTTGTGTACACCCTTGGGTAGAGGGCTCTCTGCACACATCTGCTGCTGTGAGCTTGGGGCTCCAGCAGCAGGGTTTAGTGCTGCAGCCCTTTCACAGGGCACCCTTAGCTGATGCACCCAGCCCAAGATGCCCAGTGCTCCCCCATGCTGTGCAGACTCCTGGTGCTGCATCACCATGGACCTGTGGTGTGACCTTTCCACACATGGCCACCTCTCCGTTTGCTCTGCAGCATGCTGCGTGTGTCTCATAGGTGCCACACAAAAATGTGATCTGGAAACAATGATGAGAGGAATGCTGCACACTGCCCAGAGCTCAGCAATCACACATGAGCTGCATGCCTCTAGAAGAGGGGATTTATGACTCAAAGGCTTTGCTTGACACAGGCATGTAAATTTTTCCTTGTGTACAGGTAACTGTATTTGTATTTTCTTGCTGAACATAGGTAGCTGAGCAGCTGGTGATAGTTTGAGAGGGTTGAAACTTCCAATCCTCAAAATAGAGTTTTAACCTATCAATATTGAGGAATGAAATTTTCCAAAGCAGAATTGGGATAAAAGTAGAAACTAGGAAAATTTACTGAGTGGTCTAAATATCCCATGTAAGCTTGCCCAAAACACATCAAGAACACAGCAAGAATGATATTGGAAATAATTTGTCAGATTACGCTTATAGTAAGAAAAATTGTAGTATTTTTCAATAAACTACTTAAACTGATGTGGACCAAGCACGGTACCTAAAACACATTCAAGTCTTCAGAAAAATAATGTATAAAGTATGCAAATATTTTAATAAGATTACCATTCTTATTACAAAAGCAGCACTGCCTATTAAAGCAGTTACTATTTGTGTTGCACTGTGTAAGTAAAATTAGTATCCTGAGATTTTGAGCGAAAGGTAAAACTACCACATAAAATGAAACAACAAAAGAGATCTAACATCAATTTCAAAGTAATAAATTTGTCTACAAATTTTCTCCAGAGATGTATTCTTTCCTAGGGCAAAAATAGGCCTCCTCAAACTAAAAATATGCATCAAAGAAATCACACATTTACTAGCCAGGAAAAATGTTTTATTCTCACTCCTACCTCACTCACTGAATTTGCACTATAGAGAATGAAAGATAGAGTTCTTGATATATGTACTTTTCTTAAAATACTTTTTTTAATTAGAATTTTTTTGATTTAGTACTTTCTAGTGGGATGATTTCTGTCTTCCAGAGTTCTCTAATGGTAGAGAAAGAAGGAGAGAAATTGAATCAAAAATATATTCTTAGTTTTGCTCTCAGGAACATTGTTTTGTTTCAGTTCTGTTTTGGGATGGCATGCCACAGTTTGGTCCAATGTGAACAAAACATAGATTTTGAAGCCTTAGATAGATCTGTGAAATAGGAGTCTCTGAATGGACAATTCCAAACAATCATGAAAAGGTATGTGGGGACCCTTCCATCCACCTTATATCTGTGTAACTCAAGATGACACATCCATAACATGAAACTTCTCATTTTCCTTGCTTTCTTTTTAAATAAAAGGGTAATTTTCACAGCATTTATTGAAATAGGGGATATTTCAAACCCACATTTCATTTTTAACCAGCTATAAGGAGTTCCTTTAGATAATAAGTCAGTAATTCCTTCAGAAATCAATGGAAATGCTCAGAGCTATTATTATCTTGACAGCATATTGCAAGATTAGTAGAACAATTTCACTATGTTTATAACTACCTCATGCTGGCATTTGATTCCCATTTGTCTTTAAAATGAAAACAAAGAAAAGTAGTTGCACAATCACTCTCAATCTCTCTCTCTCAAGCACCAATCATTCTATCAACTACATTATTATTTTCTTCAAAGCAATGAAAAAGTTCCTGTTAAGGAAATTTAAAAGTTCAAATAGATTTTTGGTAAATATAATATAAAAATATATGTGAAAAAATGAGTAATTAATTTAGCACCATAGTTACAAAAAAAAACCCAAACTCAATTAACAATATATGTCTATATCACAAGCTACTTCTTATGGTTAGGGAAAATACTCAGAAAGGTTAAGAAACACAGCAAATTCCTGACCTACAAATTTTTCATCCTTTCATTACAAACCCAAATATACATAGATCTATATGTATATACACATAGAATTATAGGTGTTTTTCTTTACATGTCTATGTTGGCTGGTATTTATCTCTTTATTGTCTTTCAGATGTTAGAGATGATTTCATTATTTCATTATTTGTTTATGTGCTTTTTCGTTTGTGTTTTTTTTTTTAATAAAGATTATATATAACTGACCTGTTCCTCTTCTCTTCCTTTTTTTTTTTTAAGTAAATGAATGACTCTCACATTTTTCAGTCCTGAGAATATCTGTTTACTTTTTGTGATTTCATTTGAACATCATCAGAACCAAATGAGTTGAAAACGTCTCTCTTAATTAAGTACTCCCATTTATTTTTCCTTTATTCGAGATTGGAAACTTCTTTTTCTCTTTTTCTTATCAATTCTACTAATATCAAATGGTGGCTTATAATTTTAATGTCTTATGAAGATCTGTAAGCCATTAAATATTTGGCCTTCTAGGCATCATTTGTTAACACCTCTCCTTCTCCATGAAGAAGCTGACCAATGATATTCTTAATTCTCTTTTCCTTATGTATATGCATATGCTGCACTATCAATGCCATTTCTTGTAAGTTGCACATCATTTGCTGTCTAGACATTCAGGATTTTGTCCTTGTGTGTTTGCTCAGTGCTTTTCAACTTATTCTCGGTAAGCTACCATAGTTTTGGCTTCCTTCATAATTTCTCCATGCATCTGAGATTTGTAAAATCTCACAATACAAAGAAGTTTTCCATTTGCCTTTCTTTGTTTTATTTTGTATTTGTGTTCATAAGAAAAGGCCACTTATATCACTTTTTCTTATATTCACCTGTAATATTTGTCAAACATCTGAGTACATCTTCCTGAGAGCTTGACTTTTTAATATTTTTTCCACGTCCTTTGACTTCTTAACCCTACCAGATCTTGAATGCCATTATTTTTACTCACATTTAGATGGCCTTTCACTTTTACATTCTTATCCAATATTTCCATATTGGCTGGGATTAGCTCTAACTTTCTGTATCTTTTCCATAATTCCCCATTCCTTTTGAAAGCAAATTCTGTGTGCTGAATAATTTTACTATTTCTTCACAGAAAACCTTATCCTGAACAAGTTCACATTTTGGACTCTAGTAGATCTTAATCAGATAGCTTCATTGTTTTCTTCCCCCTCCTTTCTACTCAGAGATTTTCAGCAAGCTTCCCTCTTTTTATTCTGTCTTGGCAAGCACACGCATCCTTCATCTTCAAAGCAATGCTCCTCCGTTTTTTCATCATCTGCCTTTCTTGTACAAGCTATCCCTATTTTATATTAACATTCCAGTAGTAGTAGAAATTATCCTATCATGTATTTACTACACCAATTTATTCTCAGACTTGACCAACTGATAAGAGTCACAACACTTTTTCTATTCCGTATTTCTTCCTGTTATATACCTACAGCAGGGTATTTTTCCGACCCCACATTTCCTTGGCACAAACATATGAACAGATTTTTAAAATAAATAATCATTTGCTTGTGAAATGCCTCTACTATACCAACTTTCCCCTTACCCAAAATGATATTTCAATAATGCGGTATCAATACACAGCTACCTAAAAACATTGCGAAATATTGTAAAAGTAAAGTGGATCAGATCACCTGGGTTTAGATTTTTAATAAATCTAACTTTGTTTCCAGACATAAGATTAAAAATTCAAGTAGACTCTTTGTGGATATCAACATGTCTTTCATACAGGCACTAGTCACTTAATCATCTGTAAATGAAAGGTATGGAAAAGGATAACAGAGAGTACAAATAAATACGTAACTACAGAGCACCTCTTTCAGTTTTGTTTATTCTTTTTCCTTGGAGTTCAGTTAAAGTGCTTCTTTTATCTTTTTGTGTTGTTAAAGAACGAAATTAAACTCGGGGTAAGCTATCACAGACCCTCAGGGTGAAATAAACTGCAACCACAATATGTTCTATTTTTCATAAGGTTTATAATATTAGTGACATTTTTAGTAAAGGTAGTAACAGATAGAGCTTGAAAACCAAACTTCTGCAGGAAAACCAGAAGTGACATGACAAAGGGCTGACATAATATCCAAGATACTGATTTTTATTGTATTTGATGTTTGTTCAGACATGTTTGACATGTCTGTTTTCACACGTCTTCTCCTCTAATAGCAGCTGTGCTCTGTTGAGATACATCTTCAGTTTCCAGTCCTTTTTTTTATTCTTCTCATCAAAGTGAAAAAAATTCTCCCAACATAAAAGTAGCCTTCTCATCCACTTGAACTAAGACTCCAAATTTCAGTTTTGACCAAAACCACTCACAAAGTAATTAATGTGAAAGTAAACAGGTATCAGAAGAATGTCTGTGTGTAAAAGCAATGATCCCGATTCAGCCTCTTATTTACTTTACACTTATAACTACTTAACCTTCTATAACCTAGCCATCTATCAAGAAACTCTACAGCTTTGCATGGTGACTAAGCTTTTGTCTAATAGAATATTTTAAGCTTGGGAAAAATGAAAATTATATAACTGATATTATGAATTTATGCTCATAAATTTTATAACTCAGTAAATGATGGTGCACTGTTTTAAGAATCTGTTGCACCGATGCACTGTTTTAAGAATCTGTTGTCAATTAGGGGTGCTAGCACTTGAATGAAATACCCGGTCATGCTGTCAGAACTTCCCAAACTGATTACTTGAACCAATTAAACCTTTCTGCACATTATCCTGCTATGCAAAATTCCCCGCATAAAGAAATTAAACAGGATTTCTTGGTGTTTCTCTCCATGAATATAAAAGGCCATAGTAAAGGGAAGAATCAAACAAAATTCAATGAAGTCTTGAAAGACTTAGGAATTTTTCCTCATAGTATTAGGAAAGTTTTGGTTGGCTGCTTGGTTGGTGTGAGGGGTTGCCCACTAAGGACTAAACACTATCAAAATTCAAAATAAGGCCAGTTTACTTCATTTTGCATGGAGCTTTTAAAGCTGTGGTCTAGGGAACATGTTTTATTAGCTTATAACCACCTGTCACTTCAAGCTATATAAACCATTTGCTAGAGAGCAATTAAGGCAAAAATACTCAAAGGATTTTTTTAAGATATTAATTATAAACAACACAGGAAAAGAAGTTGATATAGACAAATAATATTTATGTTGCAAATAAAATCTATCTTATTTACAATTCCTAAAACTGAAATTTACAGATTTTACTGTTGTGATCAGATGCAGATATTGTTATTCTGAAATCATTCTACACAGTACATAGGTACATTTATGGACATGTCTTTGTTACTTGGAAGAAAGTGGTTATGTATTTCCAGTTGTTTTTCTTTTCCATTTCTGTTGGCCTTTTACTTTGAAACAAGACAGGTCAAACAGAAAAGTGATGAATAATTCAAAATGTTGAAAGAAGAAGGCATTGAAAAGCCTAGAAAAGTGTGTTTCAGACAATTCATGGTATTAGCTCTTTCCTCTCCTTTGGTAATTTGCAATTTTTTTCCCTGGAAAGAGGCAGAATCTTATGTGCCTTCCCATTCTAGGATGACAGTTACAAAAGTATTACTTGATCAAAAAAATACTGTGAAGATTTTTAAGGTGATGTTTTCCTGTTAATTGAGATTAACAAAGATGAAGAACAATTTACATTAATACAGTAATGTAGTGATGTTTCCTCATATAACTAACACAGCTGTTTTACAGTTTGTTGTTTTGAGTGGACAAAAATAATTTAATCCTTAGAGGATTTTTTTAAAATGTTCACTGATATGCTTAAGTCTTCAGAAAAATAAAAAATTCCTAAATAAATTTAAGACATCATCTTAATACTTTTATTTAATTAGAGGGATTCCTTAGTATGTTAGAATTCAAAATATATTGATATACAAAAAGAAATAAATAATTTATCAATAAAACAGTCTTCTCAAAAAAATCATGTATATGCATATTGGAAACAATCACCTAATATTCTCTTGATGTTTAATTCCTTGTGTTTATGAAGATGAGATACGGTTAAAGTTAAATGCTCTCTTACTCTTCAGATTCAGTCAGATTTGTTTTGTTTTCTCCAGTGTTGGAAATATCTAATAAAATAATCTTTTAGCATAATTTCATTTTTCATTATATTCAAGCTACATAATTTCAGTTAATACTCTAAGTGGATATAGTGTTGATAGGTCATGCTATAGTTTAAATAAATTTTCTTCCCTTATTTATGATTCCCAGCCTAGCCTTAGCTGTTGTAAACAGAGGCAGAGCAATTTGGTGAATATCAATCCGTCTTACCAGGTTAGATTTCCCCTCTCCTATCAATAAGTTTAGTCCTTCAGGCTTACAACTCACATCAAGGGGTTTTGTACAGTGCTTAAGCTCCTTAGGTCATTTAGATGTTTTTTCTACTAGATCATCTTTTGACGTGTGCCTAGGGATAGCTTCTTTCCTTCACATCCCGCTATTCAAGTGAGTATGGTTCACATCCATCTTCTCCCCATACTGTTCTTAGAGGGATACTGGTTGCATGTTTGGAAGAGGCCTAACCTAACTTCCAGCACATCTCTAAAAATTCTGGGGTTGACAGACACTTAGATCTTTGTGGCCCCCGTGGTGAGCAGGTCAGCCTTTTCTTAACAAAATATGCTAAATTCCTATAATTACAGAATTCTTTGTCTCGTCAAAAGCCATGTCACCATTAGCTTGGTAAGATAATATGTATGGGGAAAAACAGATATCCCAGCCTGAAAGTTTCAAAAATACCCATCTAAGCACTTGAAGCTGAGGCAAAACCAGTGACAAATAATTATGTTGCAGCACAAAACACAAAGTTTGAAAGTAACTTTAAAAAAAATGCAATTAAAAAATGACAGTGAAAAGAATACTCCATATTTATTTTTGTTTTTTACTAAAATGGTGGGTTTTATCAAACTGCATTTTATTCAAGTCAACAGTCATTTTTATCAAACAACCTGTTTCAGAAAAAAGGAGCAGTCATGTACAAGAGAAATTCCAGCCTTTCTTTTGTGCTCCCTATGTTTCTGTTCCATGGCAAAACTCTATTTGTTTACTGTGTTTTCATGAATAGGAAATTCGGAGAGGGGCTGTGACACCAAAAATCAAAAAACTATCATTTATATGTTTGAAGCTTTCAAAAAATTGAGTATATATGTCTAGCAATCTGCAGGGAAATATAATATAATATTACTACTACTACTACCAGAAACAGTAGAGTAGCTATAAAAGATCATAAATAACATAAGATACTCTTGATGTTTTTGATATTACACACCCATTCATCTAGAAAATAATAAGAATCATAACATTAATGTTTTCAGGGGGTGTCCAATACTACCACATTCCCTCCAAGGCAGAAGATAAATTAGAAATAAAAAGTCAGTCGTGTGATGTTTTTATACATTCATGATTTTAAAAGACCACTTAGAGAGTCAAGTGCACAGAAAAATTGCAAGGTTTCCAAAGTTTCCTGATAATTTCATGTCTTAGTTTGAGAGACAGGTGTCTGCTGTGGAAGGCAGGAGCCTTCCTTGGAATGAAGAATGTAAACCCCCTCCCTTTGGTTGCTCACTGGACAGTGGTCAGTATGAAAAAATATAGATAAATATCCTTCAATCTCTGTATAGTCAGTATTTATAGGTTCTGGGAATAAGGTGGGACTGAGCAATGGACACCAACATCAGTATCTTAGGACATTCTGTATGGAAGGGCAATGTAATTTGTGTGAACTGTTTTACCATTTAACTTTAACTATCATTCCAATAATTTCCATTCTAGAGTTATGCCATGTGCATAGAAATTCAGCCAGGTATATCTGACAATAAAAAGAGAAGTTAAGCTTTTTTTAAGTTAAGCTTTACTTATAGGACGTTAAAAATTTTTCAAATAGAATTTTCTAATTTAAGTGTTGCTATAGAGTACACCATGATTCTTCCCTGCAATTGTAGAGATACAAAAAGATAAATATAACTGAAAAATCTTCAGCATAACATAGTGCCATATCTTTCTGATTAAAAAATAATAATGTATATTTCTATGTTCTGGTAACCAACCAAAATAATTTAAAGTGGGTCTATTTCAATGTGATTAAATTCTTAGAATGTAGATGTGTAAGTAGGTGTGTTTGCAGGTCTACATGCATATGTACATGTGTGTGTGAAAATATATTTGTGAAGGAAATTCTTTTTCTAATATAGTATATTTTCTTAATTATCATTTGGAACAGAAGTGAAGATAGAGTCTAGGATTTTTGAATTGTACTGGAGCAACCTGGCAGTCAAATTCTTAGTGGTATCTGTGTACAGAAATCCCTGGTTCGCACTGTGAGCAAAATAAAAAAAAAATAAAAAAAGAGAGAAAGAAAGACAACTGCTAGCTCTGATCAGCTGTGCCATATTTTCTAAAAGCCCATGAACCAGAACAGCGGGTTAAAAGGAAGTTGACCTGACACATCCAGGTGGACTGATAAACTGAGCTGAAAACATTTCATCTTGCAGCTGATGCTAGGTGAAGCATATATGACAAATTGTAATGGCTGCAGGGTAATGGATCACCTGTAAGGGCTCAGTGTTCTCTCACTAACTTGCTCTCACTCTCTCCTGCTTTCTCCCACACACAGCAAGGTATTTTCCCTTCACAAATCCTAGGGCTGCATGGAAAAATCACAACCTTG
The DNA here is from genome assembly GCA_013397245.1 of Thryothorus ludovicianus. Taxonomy (NCBI): domain Eukaryota; kingdom Metazoa; phylum Chordata; class Aves; order Passeriformes; family Certhiidae; genus Thryothorus; species Thryothorus ludovicianus. Next base: position 373,239 of record VZTB01000573.1, on the reverse strand, counting down.
GGCAAGTCATTCAGCACCCCTTACAAAGCAAGAGTGTCATCTTTGCACGCACACATTTATAACAGGACAGGCTGCGCGCTCAGAGTCACAGCTGCTCTCCCATAAATTCCCACTTTGGGACAGTGTCTGTCTGGCACTGCTGACCATGCCCCTAAAGAAAGCAATAGCTGCAGTGTTAGGCCCAAAGAAATGTTTTTTCTGGTATACCATCAGCAGCTTTCACTAGTTATCAGTGTTTCCCTATAAATGAGGGAGTCCTAAGGAAAACTATGTATTCCCAAAATGCTGTGTTGTTTGATTAGGCTGTACCACCAGAGCAACACTCAGCTGAGGTTCCAGCTCAAGGCTGAACTGCTCATGCAACTTAGCATATAAACAGATAAGCCAGACAGCAATATAAATAGCACACTGTCTTGTTTCTGGCTCCCTGTCTGTCATAGTGCCTGCCTCGCACCCCACCTCCCTTTGGGTGCAAGCTGCTGAGTCTGCCAGAGGAATGTCTGACATGGGGCACCAGCCACAGAAAAGAACATCATATACATGCAACTCAGAAATACTGGACAGGGTTTGCCCTGAACTCTCTGTCGTTCCCACTTTAAATGTACAGCTAACCTCTGTCTCTTATATCAAAGAACATAATCTTGAGTGCTGCAGCTTTCTGCATTTCCCCATAATGAAAAGTACAGGTTTTTCTGCACCCAAACCTGCAAAATTTAACTCAATATTTATAGCAATTTAGTTAAAATGGAGTAATTTATTAAGTAGACATGCCAAATGAGGCATCTGACTAGTCCCACAAAACCATTTTCATAAGGTGGTGTTTTAGAATGACAGATGTGTATGACATCAAGGCAAGTAAAGATTAAAAGCAGCAGCCACACACAAGTTTTTCTAGTTTTTTTCTGAGTTAGGAAAGCAAAAATATGTAAGAAAAATTAAATGTTTTAGTATACTGACACATTTTCTTGTAAATGAGAAATCTTCAGCATCTGCAATATTTTCTGGTTTCTGTTCTTTTAATAACTTGGCTCCAGGTTTGTATGAAAGTTGTCCATGGAAACATTCTCAGACAAAATGGGTTAAAAACTCTGTATTTTCTTTTATTTGCAAAAACAGTTCCCTTACTCATAAGCAAAGATATCTCTATCTCACATAGATGTTCTAACACATTCCTGGAACATTGTCTGTCTTTCCTTCTCTTCACTTACCTTCTAGATCTTGATTCTAAGTATTTATTTTGTGGATTATATTTTACCTATTATCTCATCCGAACAGAGGTCAAACAAATATATTTTCTATTTATAAAGCATCTCAGACTAAATTCACTTTGTTGTAAATTGTAAATGAGGCCGTTTGTGGAGTTGGTATGTTGAATGCCGTGTTAGTCACCATGAAACAAAATGACACAACAGACATCCTTTCCCCACCTAGAAGCTTTTAATGTGACACAGCACATGCTTTGCCTCTCAGTTCTACCTATTCAGAAAATCCATCAAAATTAGTGGCATTACTATGCTATAAAAGTGGTTTCAGTGAGACAAAATTATTCCCAGAATTTATAGTGGATAAGTGAGGAAGAAAATTATTTTTCCAACAAAATGATTTTGTACCAGCTGAAAATGGATGCACAGTAGCAACTGGAGATTCAGAAGAGGGATTCAGGTTATCACTCATTGAGACTACCCTCTTTATCATCTCATACAGCCAAGCTGGAAAAAGATCTACTTCTCCACTTCTGGTCTTTTCACATTTTATACTGTAAATTTCCACATTAATTGCATCTGCTAAGAAAGGAAGAAGCAAAACACATCGAAGACAGAGTCAGAGACAAGATATATTTTCAATAGTCAGATTTCTTTCAGTTTGGACATTATTGCACTTCAACTTGTAGTAAATCATAAGTCTAGGTAGTCAAAACCAATGTAAGTTGGAGAAAATTAAGTTTATATTTGGACAATTAAAACAATTCATATAATTGAAATAAATAATTGAAATAAATATAAAAATATTTCGGATAATTAAAGTAATTGAAATAAATCAAAATATATAGGTTGAGTTTTGGTAACCAGAAGATTAACAAGAAAAGCAGCAATTTTTGTCTGTGGTTTAGGTTGATGCTGACTCATAGGATTGACACTAGAACAACTATTTCATTTTACTTTGGACCCTAAGATCATGTAGACAGTCCATACCAACTTCTGCAGGATTTGAAATGACAATGATGAGCTGAAATATTTATCTTGCCTAGCTACTAGCCACTGACAGTGGCAGCACCAGCATGTCTGTGCAGCAGTCTGGCTCAAAGTATTGCCTTGTGTTCCAAGGGTTTCCATCCTTCAGCTTTGAAGAAGAGAATACCCATCCTTAGCCATTGTGCTGTTCTGTATGGTGTGTAAGGTACTGATATCCTGTCAGACAGCTTTCAAGACCTGAGCACAGAAAGGAAGAAAGCTTTGTGGTATTCTTTGGCTTTGTGACTTTGTGGTAGAGTTGTACTCGGGATTCCAGGAAAATTGTCAGAATACCCTTGTTTAAGATGAAAAGGCTTTTGCAATGAAAAAGAGTAAGAGGATGCTCTAATCAATTTCTACATCAAATTATTATTGCTTGGTAGAAGCAAGGATTTTGAAATATTTTGTTAAAATATGTACATGCTTTGTCAGCATGCAGAATTTCTCATGTCTTTCCTAGATGTTTTCTTCTTACTCTCTTTTCTTTACATGTTTTCTTTCTTGTTCAAATTCTCCTTCTTCAGTCATCTTCATAATTTTTCACTGAATACTTTCTCTTATTAATTGGTCAATATTTGCCTTTTAGATGATGATGAAAGTAATGTCATTTCTGTAATTCTAATTTACTATGTGATATTGTGGTCGGTTGACCTTGGCTGGCAGGTGCCTATCAAGCAGTTGTCTCAAACCCTTAGCAGAAGAGGGGGAGGAAGTATGATAAAATACTCACTTATTAAGGACAGGGAGATCATTCATGAATTATCACAGGAAAACAGACTCAACTTGGGGAAGAATAACTTCACTTATTGCCAATTAATAACAAAGCAGGATAGTGAGAAATAGGCACAAAACTAAAACCACCTTCACTACATTCCATCTCTGCTCAGACACATTTTCCTAATTTTTCAGCCTCCCTCCTTTCTGGCTTAAGAAGCATAGAGTAGGTGCAGAATGGGGGCTGTGGTCAGTCTATTGCTTCTCCTCTCACTGTTCCTCTGAACCCATGTGGAGTCTTGCCCATGGGGTACAGTCCTTCACAGTCCTTCACACATTGTGAGCCCTTCCCAAAGGCTGCAGTTCTTCCAGAACCACTCCTCTGTGGATTATTTCTGTGGAGTATTGCTCCTTAATCAAAAACTGCCCCTGCTTGGGCTCTCTTTCACAGCCCATGGATCCTGCTAGGAGATTTTTCCTGCATAAGCCCCTCCATGAGCTGCAGCTTTCTCTAGGGCTGATTGAGTACTCTGGCATGGGATTCTCCACAGACTATAGTGTCAATAACTGCTCTGGTGTGGGTGTTGCTGTAGGGAGCAGGGTGGAAATGTGCTTCACCGTGGTCTTTTCCAGGGGAGTATCGAGTGTACCCTCAGTCGCTTTGCAGATGACATTGAATGGGTGGGAGAGTTGATCAGCTGGAGGGCTGGAAGACTCTAAAGAGGAAACTGAACAGGCTGGATCAATGGGCCAAGGCCAATTGTACCAAGTTCAACAATATCAACTGCCAAGTCCTGCCCTTGGGACACTCCAGCCCTGTGCAGGTTGGGGACAGAGTGACTGGAAAAAGGCTCATCAAAAAAGGACCTGGACATGCTGGTTGACAGCCAGCTGAGCATGAGCCAGAGTGTGCCCAGGTGGCCAAGAAGGCAAATGACATCCTGGCCTGTACCAGAAATAGCATGGCCAGCAGGACCAGGACTTTGGCAAGTAGAACTTCTGAGTTAACAACACTGGTAGAATGAGTAGAACAAAGAAAGATTAAAACTATCCTTGGGAAAAAACAGGCAGATGAGCTGCAAACTCAGATCTCAGAGTCTAAACTCTTTCATAGTAAAAGCATCAGTAAAAACTCCTTTAACAGTAGCCAAATAAGCCTAATTTTCTGGTGAATCAAAGGATTTTTTCATACAACAAAGTACTAAAGAAAATGGCAAAAGTACTCATTTCTTATTGAAGTACTAATTGGAAGAAATTTCAAGGACTGAGGTGAAATGAACATTCTTTCTTGAAAAAGTAATTCCAGCTGGAACTCTTATTATTTTATTAATCAATCAAATAATTTAGATAAAATCTATAGGGAAAATGTGATTCATTAAATATAATTTCTAGAAAACATGAACAAGAAACTTGCAGGTAAGTTGTAGTGAGTATGGTGGAAGTAGGAGCAATGAGCAGACTTTTATCAGAGGTTTATTTGCAATCAGGATTAACACTCTTCATATCGCAGTCACAGCACATGCACATGACATTTAATATGTGCTGTTGGCAGTTAGATAACCTCACAAGTGGGAGTTGAAGAGCCCATCTATGTTTAGGCTTTCTCACATAGTATACATTTAAATTAGGATTCCTGCTGTACGTGGTTACTCTGTCTCTCTCTCAAAGAAAAATGAATAGCCAGTGTTTAATAACATGAATATTCTGTCAGATATGACCAATAAACTTTCTTTTTCCTCCAAAATGAAAACTAAAAATCAACAGTAATATTTTCAGCATCATTAGAGAGCTGATTCAATGGTCCCAAAGTCCAACTAAACATATGTTTCTCATTAATTGGATAAATCTATGGAGACAAATAAAATGGTGTTGAAGACCTAGATCTTCTCACATCTCCAGCATATGTTTCCCATACAAAAGTCAGGTGACTAAAGGTGCAAATTCTTGGTTTTTCATAGCTTCTTCTGTGGCACATATCCTAGAAATTGGCAGATTCTCAGCTTGATATTCTACAGCTGTTCTACATTATTGTCACTGGTTAAAAATTTTTGAAGCATTTTTAAAAACATGGTCAGCAGATACCAGTAGCTTACCAATATTCTCCCTAAAATTTTAAAACTTTTTCTTTTTCCTTACTTTTAATGAACTAGGATGTATCCAAAATGTTAATCGACCTCCATGTGTCCAGAAATGTTGATTACAATCAGAACAAATATGCAAGACAGAATAACTTTTGTTTCACAGCCTAACACAATAAGAGTTGCTTCATTATGATTTGGGTGGTTTTGAGGGCAGTACTTATAATAATAATAATAATAATAATAATATAATAATAATAATAATAATAATAATAATAATAATAATAATAATAATAAATAATAATAATAATAATAATAATAATAATAATAATAATAATAATAAAAATATTGCCATTGTCATCATGCACAGCCTTTGATATATGTATTTTTTAAATATTCTTTTAATTTTTTCTGCCATGAAGGAGAAGATAGAAAGATACCAGGAGAAACATCACATGCTATCATTAGGCCAAAAATCCTGGGAGAAATATATTTGGGTCCAGAAAAGAAAAGTGGACTGGATATGGAACAGTACTTAATTTCTTACTGTAACTAAAAGCATGTCTTAATTTCAGCATGCGATTGCTACAAATTTCCTATTAGTGAACTTAAAATCTCTGCATACGTCTACATATATTTATATGTGTAATTTTAAGGTTTCTTTATCAGGAAATACTGAAGCTATTTTATTTACCACTTAAACCACTGGTTAACTACTTTAGTAAAACCTTAATCTAAGGTGGGAATTTTCTCCTGATTTGTATTTCTTCTTATTTTGCTACCCTCATTTATTATTTGTTCTTATAGTAGGTTCAGGCATAAGAGGGACAGTTAGCTGATTGAGTCATAGCAAAATATATCATGAACTATGACTCAAATTATCTGAAGAATTTCTGTGATTTCTGCATCCACTGAGATTACACTACACCTATGAACAACCTTGCTGCTCTAGAAAAATGACAAACATTTCTGATACAATTTGTCTAAAGCATCACCTTAGATTATAAATTGTAACATATTTTGCTATACGAAGACTTGTTCCTGTGAACAAAGCACCACTGTTCAAGATTCACAGAAGTCTAGCCGCAATTTCTCTTAATTGCCAAAAAATAGTCCCCTTTTATCCTGAATGAGTCTTTTCCACTATAATGTGAAGTCAAGAGCTAACCTCGCACAAGTCTGCCTGTCCATATAAAATGGTATGAGTGTGGAATATTAAAGAAGTTAGATATGATATAGTTCAACGTTCTCTCCATCACTTAAATGCTGTCAACTAAAGAATAAATTTCAATGACATAATTCCTATTTTTTTCCATATATTTTGAGTTCTAAATGATATTTAATGCTGTGGTGTAAATAAAAAAAAAAAAAAAGGAAAGAAAAGAAAAAAAGAGAGGCTCTCTTCACTGGAAAAGCAGAAAAAAGTAGCAATAGAGAAGTAACAGGGTGGTTTAAAAATTATTACTTTTGGTATTAATCATCACTTTTTCATTACTGCTGGTAAAAAATAATTTCCTATGGGGTGTTAGAAAATGAAGTTATGAAGTTTACTGTCTGAACTCTACTGCTGCCAGAATGCCTTCTTTCAGCTCATATATAATATCTTCCAGTAAAATAATTTAGAAGGCACAGATGACAAGAAGAAGAAATACGAATGAAATACACATACATGTATATGAACATAAGGTAATATACATTGGTTTTGAATTATAAAAATCTTAAAGTTGAAAGTACTACAATTACATTCAATCCAATATAATTCCATATGCTTACTGATTTATGCACAAGCCTATTCACAGATATTAGTTCTAACTCTGAAAAGTAACATAACATTGTCATACTCTCTGTTTACCCTGCTGGGTGGTGACTTGCATACCTTCAAGCTAAGCTGCACTTTAGATATATTGTTAATTTTTTTTTCTTAAATCAAGTTGTTATTGCACAAGTTCAAATCATTGTACATAAGAATAAAGGGATTAATTTAAAAATCTAAGTCTAAAAACAATCTTGTATTTTTCTTCCTCCTTAACAGTGTGCTAGAAATAAATGTCTGCAACATTCCCCTGGAAAACAAATTAAGTTGAGAAAATAAAAAATATTTATTTATGATTTAATATCACCTTCTGAGAAATTTGATGTCACTTGTTTCAAAATGCTGAAAAAATGTCCATTTTCAGATTGTATTATTTGCAATACCATGCTTTCTAAATTTCTTTGCACAGAACAATAGATAGTGATAAATAGCAAAGGGGGCGAGCAGAAAGCAAGCTATAAACAATAGCTTCAGAAGAAAATGCGAGCAAAAACTGTTGGACATTCTTGAGAGCTTTCCAAAAACAGGGTTCAAGTTATATTGTGTGGGTTTTTAAAATTTCTGTTATAATTTCCATCACCTTTCTTATTTCCTGCTCCCTTAAAGAGAGACTTTATAAGCTAGATTATTGCTATTTCAATTTGTGCTTGGTTTTTAACTGTATATGATTTCCAGCTCTACAGAGCAGGCACTTGAAGTATGGAAAAAGTAAATGTTTTCTGTATGATATAGTAGAAATATTCAAAAGGTGGCAGTCTTGGGATCACTAAAGTTGAATTGCTTTATTTTGTTTTAGGTGGCAGCAACACACATTCTTGTGTATAGCATAAAAAAATACCAAACCACAGATTAAGATATTGCAAGGTTATCAGGCCATTCAGAAACATATTGGAAGGTGCAACGTATTCCTTTTATGCTTTCTGCATAAACATGCACTACAGAGTCATTAACAATATGAGTGATGAGCTGAAGCTTGCCACAGTTGCTGTGCAGGCAGCATCTCTTCATTTACGAAAAGAATTTGCCTCCCATGAGTTATTTCTGTGTGGTTGAGTGCATCCGGATGTAAACTGAGTACATTTTAATTAATGCATCAAGGTGCTAGCAAGCAAATCTCAAGATGTGAATCAGAGATCCAATTTGAATAGGTATGTGGTTTCTGATAGTGTTGAAATAATCAGTGTTCAAGAGATCAGCAGAAGGAAAAGGAAGTTACAAGGTGTAACAAGGAAGTTACATCCTTGACCTTCATTTAAATAGCTGAGCTTAGGATGCCATTGTGAGTATCCCCGGCTGGGTTACCAGCTGCTGTAAATCAAACTAACTCCAGTGATTTCCAAAGGCAATAGATCTGTTTGCGTTATCCGACATCCTCATTGACATAATCCAAAACTGCAGAGTGAGTCAATCTGACACAATGTAGTATCACAAATCAGAACATGATGATAAGGTCCCTTTAAAATCAGTGTTCAAACCTCAATTGAAATTAGTAATTATAGGCTTTCAATCTTTAATTGAATCACTATCATGAGAATTACCAAGGCCAAACTTAAAGACTCTTACTGTAGCATTTCTGTTTTGACTTTCAAACATTTCATTTGACACAGGCACAGACATCTACATTAAAGTTTCAGATGCACAAATAGAGGTGAACTGAACAATTTTCCCCCTATTTAAACAAAAGTGCCTTTGTTTTGTTAAAGAAAAAGAAAAATCAGTGAATTTTCTCCTCTACTTGTTTTTATTCTGTTCACCTCAGCCTATTTTTGCACATGAGCCTGATGCCTTTTCTTCTCAGCAGTTGCGTTTTCTCTTCTTGCAATTTCTTTCAGTCTCTGAATCAAAGTGATGCAGATAAATATTAAAATACCTTGAAAATTTTTCTGTAATCAAATAAAACTAGACACACTGAAAACTGGGTTTTAAGGAACTAATTAATTAATTCAGTATGAATCAGACTCATTACTTTGTCTTAATCTGATTCCCCATTAAGTTAAGCTGAAGTTTAATAAAATTTATTTCACATATTGACAACTAGGCATCACACAATTTTAGCTGCTTTGTTTTAAAACTCACTGGAACTGATGCAACTTTGAAATTGAATTAAATAAATCAATCAGTCCCCAAGAGTGATGTAGAGGCACCTATGTTAATGTAAAATCAGTATGAGTGAGACGTGTCTGTTAACTGTAGACAACTACTGTATAGACTTTCACATCTCAGCTGGTTATCTAGACTGTCTCTGTAATCAGTAAAGAGAGGCACTTTGAGGCCATGACTCATTTGGCTTATTTTAGATGACTGCAGTAGAAGAGCCCTGGAATGCTTCCTTTTGAGTCACCAGTCACAAAGACTATCCATGTAAACAGCTCACATACAGATGGATGCTTAGTGAGAATTGTAATGTAAGCATAAATCAGGGGGATTTTACTGTCTTTACTGTGTTGAGCTGTGCTTTTCAGTATTTATTGCAGACTTGCCTTTCTGGGTAATGTTTTGACTGAGATTAGCAAAATTAGACCATATGACTCCAGGTGAATTTTCCAACACTATCCCAAGCTAGACTCTATTTAGGTGTACCAAAGCAATTTAGAGAACAGAGAACATGCATTTATGTAAATGAACTTGGGTAAAAGACACTATTTTCCTTGCTTTCTGAGATACTTCTTTAAGTTGAACTTTCTACTCTACTTGTATATATATATACTTGTAAAAGCATTTTATGGTAGTGTCCACAAAATTGTGATTGACAGTCACTTAAAAATATATTATAGGGAATGAACAGAAATGCAAAGTATTTTAAAACAATTACCAAACTATACCCTAGTTTTTAATCTTACCCCTGCAAAATGAAATAGGCAAAACCATCTCAAATACACAGTCAACTGAAAAAGAAATAATTACCTGTAACCTTTATTTTTTCTCTTTCATGATTCACATTACAAAACTGCTGTTATAAGGCTTCTGAGTGAAAAAAAAAAACAAACTTCAAAATTAGTCCTACACTTTTAACCATTAAAGTAAAAAACAATAAAAGCAATTCAGAATCCAGAATGCTGTGCTTCACCCTACAGTACCCCAGTAGCTCAATTAAGACTATATCAGATCAGTTACTTGCCTGCTACATAGCTCAGGTTTATGATCATCTAAGTGGTCAGATCTTAATCAAACAGTGGTGATATCTGAGGGTAGAAATAAAGCAGCCCTTTTTTTTGCTTTTCTTCTTTTCTGTTTCACAGTCTTTGTTATCTGATTCAAACACCATTTGGAAAATTTTCATTTGTTGCTGAAAAGCTCATAAGTAAGATCAGGAAAGAAGGAACTCTTTTGCTTGAGAGAATGAATATGAAATTGAGAAAGTGGCACCACAACACTAGATTCACTGTGACCCTAAATAAGTATAAAAAAGACAGATTAAAAGATCAACTTATGTTCCTCTGAAAAGATAGTTTCTCTTGGGTTTGAGGCTAAAACTCACGTGCTTAGAATTAGATGACATCTTCTGTGTCAAATTTTACATCATTTAGGTGCAGTTATTTTTGGTATGTTGGAAAATAGTGAAAGTAAAAGAATTTCTCTTGAGAATTTGGATATTCTTGAAGATGCACTTCACCATAGATAGATTGGAGACAATACTGGATGGCTTAAGTTTGGTCCTAATTGTATGATTAAGCCTGAAGCGCTGAGAGTTTTGTGGTCTCTTTTACTACGTAGTTTTCAGCTCTGCAAAATACAAACTTGGTTTTATTTAAATCTTTTTATGAAAACTTTGAAAATGTGCAAGGCCAATATTAATGCTATTCATTTTCTATAAATAATAAGATAAATATCTATAATAAATAAGATAATCCACATATGAACTTTAAATTAAAGGCATTTTATTTGTTCTTAACTTTTCAAATGCTTTGATTTCAATTTTTAATGTCAACAATGGCTAACTGATGGTATAGACTCTCCAGAGCTGTCAGATAATAAGATACCAACTATATTTATTTATTATTTTTTGTTAATTTCTTCAGATCATGTGCAGCACATAAAAGTGTACAAACAATCACTCCTTGGTAAAGAATGACACAAATTATGGAAGATTTTCAGTAGAGAATAACAACAACAAAATCAGCAGATGATAGATCTAGCTGGATGACTTTACCTGCCTCATTCCAGAAAGATATGTGTACAATACTCTAATGTGCACAGTGGAAGAAAAGGCAAGAAACATTCTCTTTGTAAATATTATATTGGGAAGGCAGATTTAGTTTTAATTTTGAATGACAAGTCAAGAATGTTGTTTAATGCAAATCCTTTCCAAAAGAGAACATACAAGACACAATATATTATTTATCATTCATTTTCTGTACTTCATTATATATATCTGCTACAGGGATTTTATGCCATTGTTTGGTCTAAAAAGATAGAAAATATACTTTCAGGGATGAACCCAATCTGTATAAAAGTCATGCTACTCCTTTGCTTACAATGGTTTATATTTTAAAAGTCATTCCTCCTTCTATTACTACAGAACCTTCCATTTTACCTAAAATATTTTGCTCTTTACTTACAAGAGCACAGCTTGAAACCAGTAATTTAACTGTTTCATAAGATACTGGAAAATAATGAAAAAAAAAGCTTTTCTTCTTGTTTTCTGGGGTTTTTTGATTTTAAATTCAATATTTGTTAGATCCTAGGACAATGTGGTCCTGATTTAGTACTAACACCCTAGAGCTCTGCACTAAAGCAAGGAAATTTTTATTTTGTCATCATTTGGTAGGGAGAAAATTATTTTATTTCTCAAAAAAGTAGTAAAACTCACTACCTAGTAGTAAAAAAAGAGGAATCTATTTCTTGGCATTGTTTTGTGCCCTCAAAATAGGTGTCTCACGTATCAGAATGCATCATGCATATAACAGCACAATGAGGACTCAGACAGTATCAATTTTGCTTAACAAAGAAAAAGAAATGAAAAAGAAAGAAAATTTAAATTCCAACTAAAGATAATTCTAATAATAAAATTTTGTACTGAAAATAATCTACTACAATTCTACTACAGGGCCAGAACTCAGGGGCTGAGTTGCTCCTGAGTTTATTCAATAAGGAGAAACTACCTTTTTATAGTCAAATACTGTGTAAATTTAAATTTTTTTTTTTTTTTACATGTACCACACTTCACTTGATGAATTTTGGAAACAAAAGCAATCTATTATGAATACAAACAAAAATAAAAGAAGACCAAAAACTGTCAAAACAGTCCAGTATTCTATCTGAATCAAATTGGTAGAGAAAAATGACTGAGACAAAGGTGTCAGCTTTCATCACTTTTTGGTTATATGGTGGTGAATTAACTACCATATTAAATACCATCAACTACAGTTCTACCATAGAAAAAGTGAATTAACATGTGATCCCTTGAAATATTTTTTATGCAGATAAGGTAATAGAAAATGTAGTTCCGAAAGTGTGCATTTATGTGCACCTAATTTTGATTTTCCTATACAAACATTTGAATATTAATCTTATATATATATAGCCTAAGTGACTGCAGTTCTTTGATAAGGAACTTTTTCCTCTAATATGTAAGATAATGTTTTTAATGATTAAGAAATTTTTAGATAAAAATTTATAGTGAACTACAAAGCTTAGTTCTGAAGGATATTTGGTTTTTTTAAAAACGAGAAAAGAAATTATTTCAGATTATTCTTTTACTTCAAACAGCAGAAAATAAATGGAAGCTGTAAAACTTTCCTTTTTGTCTTTTTACCAAGTCATGTGCTTGAATTTAAAACCAAAATTAACTATTTCTTCCAAGTAAATTTTTTAAAGTAATTTTGTATTCCATTCATTTCCCCTTGTATGAGTAAATATAGCAGAACCTTTTATGAATGATTTGCTCTTCCCATTTTGATGATTTCCATAAGTATTTGAAAACATGAAAAATTTAATAAGCATTGATGATAGGACCAACAGATCATTTTGAATGTACAACTGGAATTCCTTAAAAATGCCAGGGAACAGTTTAAAATTATCAGCAAAATATTTAACAACAATGCATATTGTGATAAAAACACTTCCTTACTTCACTGGAAAAGCTAAAAGAGTTTAGCTGCTCAGAGTGCTTTGTACCAATGCACTTGTTCTTCATCAGAAAAGTTCTACTATGGGGTAAATTGTCCTTTAAAAAAGACTCACCTGAATTCCAAAAAGATCTTCAGGCTTAAATCCAGCTCACCTTTCTGTAATATGAATATTAAAATTTAACTCCACACAGTTATAATTTAATACTACAATTAATTATTTAACTAAGCTGAAAAGAAAAACAAAATTGAAATAAAGAGGGTTTTCAACACACTCAAGGTTTGTATATTACACTGAATTTCAAGAGTCACTAGATTTTTGTGGTAGAAATCGGTCTCATTATAAGGTTATTGGTACTCTAAAATGTTATTTGTTATTTATGTATATTTTCACTTTTTAAAATTAAACATGTTTTATTTGTGTTTAAAAGTTGGTCATCTTCAAGTTCCCTCTTTTTCCACACACTGCTTTATGTTTTTGCTTAGTTTTTGAGTGTTTATACCAAAATCCAGTATTTATACAAATTTTATTTAAATTGTTTCATATTTATTGGATCAAAAAGTCCTCATAGACATGCAAACATCTCCTTGATAGAACAAGATAGAATGTATTTTTATAAGACAACTCTTTTTTCAACAGGTATTGCTTCTTGTTTAACTAGACAGAAATCTAGAAATAAAAAACCCAACCTTGGTTTCCTTAAAAGAGTACCAAAATCTAAAATTCTACCTTAATAAAAAAAAATTGCTGAAGGAACAATAATAAAGTTTGCTCACAAATACATCCTTTACTAGAATTCACTCTGTTTACGGAAGATTTATTGAGGATATTTGGAAAAATTTCTTCAGAGGGGTTGGCACAGCATTGGCATGGGCTGCCCGGGGAGGGGGAGGAGTCACCACATCCAGAGGGATTTAAAAGACGTGTGGGTGGGACACTGAGGGACATGGTGTAGTGGTGGACTTGGCAGTGCTGGGTTAGTGGTTGGACTCGATGATCTTAAGGGTGTTTTCCAACCCTAGCGATTCTGTGGTTCATCACAGCATGTGTAGAACAAAGCCAAGTGTTTCTGTAATGATGTAACCCAAAAACCCCATGGCAGAATGAATTTGGATGCATGTGTAATAGCTTTGTGCTACAAAGTTGCTTGAGCTACACAGGAAGGACAGTGTAACAGTGATTGATGACTGACCTTCCATGTTGGACTGCTTTGAATGTTTATGATGGAAGGCTTTTGAAGGCCATTGCTAAAATCCTGGCCTTTCAGATGTCTCAGGAGGAAGAAGGGAAGCTTTCTTGTGCCTTATTAACCAGATAAACTTAGCAGTCTGCATCAACAAAGATGTTTACACTGTATTAATACATACAATCTAAAATTATAACATAAAATCAGTACTTAAACCACATATTTTGTTAATTAACTTCTACTTTACTTATGCAGTCACAAACATTTTAGCCCATCAAGATACAGTACTGGTTCTGGAAATGATGCAATGCTTTCAGAGAGCATAATGAAAAATCTGCCTCCAGCTTCCCATTCATTCTCTCTTTTCTTGTCCTTCTTTGTGTTCCTGTAAAATGTTAATGTGATAATTTCACCAGCACCATTTTCTAAGCAGTAAAGAGTATCCTGAGACAGTTGCAGAGTTTGTCTGGTCTAAACAGTTTGCATAGCCTGAACTCCACAGTCACACTGGGACTTCACAACATTGAGCTTGTTGGTTTATATTGGCTCTGAGTTGATCATCACTGAATTCTGCCTTCAGTGGTGAGTTTCTGGATAGGATTCACTGTGACCCCACTGGAATTTTATATCCTTGCAGTCAAAGAAAAACCTTTGGCTTAAAAAGGTGAATTGTGACTGCTGTGGGGGTGCAGACAGAGTTTTAGATATCTCAGATCCTACAAATAGAAACTATTTTTTTTAATCTTCTTTCCTGAGTAAGAGACTATGTCATGCTGCCTGTTAAGTTTCAGGAATAGACAGGACACTCTGGCCTCTCTGAATGAATGGGGAATATGAGAAGAGGGAAAAGTGGTTGGATTAGATTTGGGCTGAGTAAATGTTGATCTTTCCTCACCTGCTCTGCACAAGTTTTCACCTCACTGAACATTTTTATTAAATTTTAATCAAAAGCACAGAGAAGATTGTTGATTGTAGAAATGTCTAACCCTGCTCTAAGCTTCCCTGATAAGCCAGTTTATAGATGTTAACAGTGCCACACTGACATGGAGTTCAATGTTGTTTTGCAGCCTAGGTGTCCTACAAATGATCACAAAACACAAGAGCATAAAAAAATTCTGTGGCAACATAAAAGTGACAGACCCAAGGCCCCAAGCCTCTATAAGATACTTAAGACTGACTTGTATTCAGAAGATTCCCTCTGCATTTGTTCCTGATGCCAGTCTTCTGTGAGATCACAGTTTGGTTATGGGGGGGATCTTGTGCTGAGATCCCAGTTTAAGAGTCTGTCAGGTATATGTTTGGGGAAGTATAAAATTGCATCCATGAGATCTTTGATCACAAATAGATGGTCTCCCTCTTTTCTGGAAGTCATACATGATCAAAGAGATCCTTTATTTAGAGATGCAAATAATGCTGTCAAGCTCATAAAATAGATACAAATGACAATTTTTTACAGTCCTGCCTGATACTTCAAAAGAGTGCTTTTTTTCTAAAAGGTCATGACCATTTTGATATCAGATACTGTTATTTGTGAGTGGAGGGTCAGCAATCTTTTATTCTTCTGACTTAAACATCATATGAATATGCGAATTAAAGCAAAGATGAATCTTTCAGAATGAGGAAATGAATTTTTTAACAGATGTTAAAAGGCTAATAAGTTCACAACTCTTAGCACCCAGTCCAAATACCAGATTTTTATATTGCAATAAAAATTTACCAGATTTCTGAAAGTATGTGATCTCTTGAAAAGAAAAATCATAAGAAACTTGGATCAGATGTCTATTATTTAAAAAACTTTACAGTCCACTAAAGACTGCTTTTGGCAGGGAAGTAGGAAATGAGTTGGAAAGCATTAATAAACTTTCAGGATACTTAAAAACACCAGCTTATGGTACTTGATCTGTAAGTGAACTCTAGATTACTTCCATTTTTTTTTTTTTTAAAACATAAGTAGTGCTTAAATAAAAAGATAGTTTATCTAAGTAAAAGAAAGAAAACAGAATGCAAAGAAAGAAAGTTTAGCGTGGACAAAATCTACAAAAGAAAGAAAATGAAACACTTGATTTTTTCTTTTTTGTATTGAATTTGATTAATTTTTTTAAGTTCTACAAAAGGAAACAGAAAATTGCAATAGGATTCCATTTTAATTTCATTTACACGTTACTGAAATCCATTTTACAATAAATTCATAACAAAGTGTCAGTCTGGAACAGAAGCACAAGAAAAGTATGCCAACTAGTTGGTAACAATAAAACAAGATACATAAACTTGAGGAACCAAAGAATAGATTCCAAAACACCAGTTTGTTCCACTGGCCTGACAGGCACTGATTTTTTCCAGTCTTAATCCAGATCTACTTTGCTCCTCCATAAAAATGTTAAGTTGTTCAAATTTAGTGGAATGATATGTTGAGTGAGGAAATCTCAGTGAAAATACCTAGTCTCTGAAAAACACTATTTCAAAAAATGATAGGAAATTTTTGAGATCAGCCTAAGACTTAAAAAGGTTTTAGACTTCCAAAGTTCTTGCTTCTTTTTGATAAAGGCCTGGAAACTGTTTCTGTATATTTCTGGAGGGGATTTTGTTATTTTGTTTTTGTTTTTTTCTAAGGGTCCAAATAAGCTTTGAAAAGTCTCTCCTTTTATTTACCATAAACTTGTCAAGACTCAGCTTGTTTTCTTGAAAGCTTTTTCTGAGGATTGGAAAGCATGTTTTGTGTGAACTCAAGCACCTTAATTGAAAGGTGTCTATGAGTGTACTGAAGCCTTAATAATGCTGTGTTTTATCCAGAATGTTAATTAGATGTTGTGCTAGATGGGTATTAACAAGAAATAAAAGCAAAACAGTTTTAAAGAGTATGTCTATAAATCCACTACCTTTCAACTTTCCTTCCTGTGATCTTTTTTATCAGTTCTTCAGTCACATTAGAATTTTATAGGAATGGAAATATTTACATTCATCATTAAAACAAACCAAAAATAATTTTCTTGAGAAAAATGTTCCTGTCTGACTATGAATGTCAATAATAAACAAGAATGAGATCAGGACAGCAGCTTGTTGTCTTTCTGCTGAGTGTCCTTAACACAATGCTAATAAGACTGTTCTCTGTGACTGTATCAAAGCAGCAGGCAAAGCAGATTTGAATAGATAAACTATGTGCAGTAGAAGAACTTTGGTATAAACCTTTAAAAAACTAAAATCAACCACTTTTCTGTGTATCCTGACACAGTAGATATCAGCCTGCCTAGATAATTAGATGCATAATATTTTCCACACTGACGAATTAACTCAGAAGCAGCATTTCTAGAGAATTTGAAAAAGATTTCAGAAAATTCTGTAACAAAGCATCTCTGATAGAGCACCCATTGTAGACTGGGAATTCATTCCACTAGAAGGAATAATATGCTGAACGAATAATTAACTATATTTGCAACATAGGAAGAGAAAGAAAAATTGTGTGAAGGACTTTAGGAGATGTAGGTGGTCACCATTCAATGAACACCTGGAGTCTACTGCTTCTTGCAAAGCTAAGACGAGTCAGAGCAAATGCCAAGTATTTTTTTTCTGCTTCTCTTCAAATTCATGCTCAGCTTATGGTCAGCAAGGAGGTATTTAGTTTAAAAGTTTCTTTTCCATTGACAGGTGCTTACTAAGGCTTTAATTTTTTTATTTTAAACTGATATAGGGAAAAGAAAAATAATTTTAACCCAAAACAAATATTTTAAAAGCATTGTATACCTGAAAATACACCTGTGGAGTGCAAAACAGTTTTGTGTTTATTCTCTCTGATTATTGATATTGCTATGGCATACCACTATCACAAAATTCTCAAGAGCTAGTAGTGTTGTGGGATTATAAACTGAAATACGAATGCCTTATGATTTCCAGAGTACCTTATGTTTTCCAGAGTAGAGTCCTGCATGATTAGTACTACTGAAGACAATGGAGGAGCAGACTGCTAATGGACAAGTTGACAGTGACACGCGTAATTTGATAATATGGTGCAAAACTCTTCAGCACAGACAGACAAGCAGACAGACAGGGAGTGAGGGACTTTTTTTGAATTGCTATAGGAAAAAATACCAGTGGTTTAATTTGGATAATAATTATGCCTATCATCTATGCTTGCTATCAAAATAGCTTTAGACTTATTTTTTCCTGTGCCATTTTGTGAAAACCTGACTTTCTAAGGCCATGCATTCCTTGGGCATCACTTATCAGAAGGCCAAAAATACATGGCTTTTTTTTTTTTAAAAGTTCAATTTTTCTTCAGAATGATAACTGAGCCCAGAGGTGACCCTTATACACAATTGCAGTTATTCAGGTCTAAAAAGCTAGCAAATTCACATGTAACTGTATCTCCCAGCTTCAACAGTAGGGCAGACTGTCAGCTCCCTCATCTGTCAGCACTTGTTCAGGCTGGTAAATGAAGACTGGTGCATACTAGCAGTATCTATTTGCTACAGGATATGCACTCAAGAAAGTCACGAAAAGGAGTTTCAAGCAAAGGCCAAAACCAATCAGTCATTTTCTCCTGTTAGTGATAAGAAAAGCAACATAAAAGAGAGAGGTGGTTGTCCCAAAGGTGGTATCAGTAGCAAACTGTCACCAAATAAAAATAGTTAAAGTCCTAATGACTGTACTAATTCAATACAAATAGCCAGGTTCCAGTTAGCTTAGCATTTCCTCTTGCTAGACCTCAGGGAGGAAAAACAGAAGACAAATCGTGTGCAACTGTTCAGAAGACAAATCGTGTGCAACTTGCTTTGGGTGAAAAAAGATATGTTGAAATGGTGGGACAATTGGTGCCATGTTGTTTCCTTGGAGCTGAAGTCCTTTCAAAAACTATACTGGATCTCATTAAATTATCCAAAATCTTCCTGCCGTTTTGCTTCTCTGTGTTGTGAAGACTCAACCACAGCTACAGTCCCTCCCAAGCTGGATGTATTTTTAGTAAATCTTGAGGAAAGCTGGGCCATCACCCAGGAAGACTGGAGAGGATAGACAGGCAGAAAGGTGCAATGCAGAGGAGGAGCTCTGCTCGATGTGGTCTCTCCCAGAGGTGAAACTGGCTGCTCTTTGAAAGCTTGCCTCCCCCATTGTCCAGCAGCAGAAGCTGAATCTCTACACAGGCAATTGAGAAGTAACTGTAAAGACCTATCACTCTGACCTGGGATGATTTTAGAGCAGACTTCTCTGATTCAAAAAGGCCATAGAATGCCAATGACAGAGGAAAATAGTGTTAAAACTCTTCAAATCAGGAGCAGATTTTAGGGAATAACTGTCTAAGGCTCCTCTGATGCTGCCCCATCTGATGTGTATGGTCCCAATCACATTATGTGCTGCTATATGTCTCCTCACACCTAGAGTGAAGCTGTCTTTGGCTCTGTAAACAGATTATGCTTTTCCAGCACCCTATACAATGCTTGATTCAACTCAATCTGAGAGCTGAAAAGGAAAGATGCTTTGATAGTTCTTTTCATGCTCTTATGCAGTGTTATGTGCTAATATTT
The DNA here is from genome assembly GCA_013397245.1 of Thryothorus ludovicianus. Lineage (NCBI taxonomy): Eukaryota > Metazoa > Chordata > Aves > Passeriformes > Certhiidae > Thryothorus > Thryothorus ludovicianus. The sequence continues at coordinate 353,635 of VZTB01000573.1, read as the reverse complement.
TAGAAGCATTTTACATACATAAAATATAGAAAGGAGTGCCTTTATTCTATGAGGTTTTTTTACATATTTTCAAGAAAATATACTAGTCAGAAACAGAAACAATTTAAAATATTTTACTATTGTCCCCAGTTTCAAAATAATTATAGCTTTCTATGGTCATTTTAAATTAGAAATTAATGACTGTTCCCATATTAAAGTGTTTGTCATGAAAGTATTGTCTACATTGGTTATCTGCATCTGCAAACATGGCTTGATAAAATATATATAGAGAGAAGGGTTCTGTAGCTGACATTAAAACAGAAGATAAAGGAAAGCCTTTCTATATAGTCAAACTCCCCTTCTCATAACACTATCTTTAGGACATTAAAAGAAAAAATCAACACCAAAAACATTCAAGAGATGCTTTCAGTAGTGGATGCTCTATTGAACTTCCATTCTTCTTTCATTTTTCCCTGTCAGCTTCTTGCACTGGTGTCAGTAATTTACCTTAGATTTGACTTGCTTCTCATACCGCCTTTCTGAACCCTTACACAAAAGATGTTCAGAAAGAGACTGTGCTATAGTGATTTCATTCAACCTAGATGTTTGATTTCCACAGCTCCTTCAGATCCAGCTTGCAAACCCACTCTTCAGACAGCTCAGAGAAAGGATGCTTTTCCTTTGCAGCCTGCTGCCATTGTCATTCTGGATATAAATGCTTCCTGGTATGTTTCCCCTTTCAACTTGCAGCACTCAGATAGTTCATAAACTGTGGACTCTCTTGTCTCCCCCAGGCTCTTTCCTCACAGGTAACTTTCTGGTGGAGTTATTGCCCTTCTCTGAGATGCTAGTGTCCTGAGTATGGCAGGTCATTCTGAAGAGGGGCTGACTGTATTTCTCAGGACCTAGGTACACTTCTGGCAGAAATGAGCATCATCATGAGCATGTTGTACTACAGCTATTATGCCTTCCCATTTTCTGTGGTATCACTCTTCATTCAAGCTAAGAAGTAATATATCTGAAGCACTCCAGCTACAGTCTTGAGGAACCACATCAGAAAAAAAACAAAACTGAGACAGAGTTTTTAAGGACCATTTCACCACCCTCACTTTTTCTCTTCCAGACAAATAGAAGTAGTACTCTATCAAACCAGCAGATGTCTTCAGGATCTGCACCTTTCTCTGGTGAAGGCATGGAAGATAAAAGTGTCCTTTCAAGGTGGTAAATTCTTCAGTGTGTTAAGAGATTTATGAAATGCTTCACAGAGTAGGCAATTTCCCTTTTAGAGATTTGTGAGCAAGTCAAGTAAACAACCAGATATTGTGATCAATGTCTTTTCCTTTACATAGTGCAGCTAAATGACCACACTGAATGAATTTTTAAGACTTAGAAAAATGTGCACTCAAATCTATAGCAAAACTGATAAATTACTGTAGTAGTAACAGTTTCTACCTTATCTTAAGTCTGATTCTGTCCTCTTTTACTAGCAAGAAATGGATCTCATTCCTTCTACACTGGAATGAAGATCACCTAGTATTGTGTTTTGATATTTCATGTAGACGAGTCTAAGGTAAGCTCAGGCAATCCCCTAAATTTTCTCACTGGTAAGATAAATAGACTGCTGGAGTATATTTAGAATATTTTCCAGCCTTTAAATTATTTTCATAGCATGATTCAACCCCCTCTGAAGGCTTTCCAACTTATCAGCATTCCTCCTATCTTGTGGATGCAAGCAGTAGATTCACAGTTGCAGTAGTAACAGAATCAGAGTCACACAACAGGTAAGGATGGAAGGGACCACAATGGGTTATTAGATCCTATGATTTTGCACCCACACAGTAAAAGTTCTTCTCATATTTAGGTGGAACTTCCTGTGCATCAGTTTCTGCCCATTGCCTCTTCTGCTTAACACCTCCAAGAAGAGCCTGGATCCACCCTCTTGTCACCGTCCCTTCAGATTCTTGTAGATATGGACAGCTCATTGTCCACCAGGACTCCCAAGTCCTTCTCCACAGAGCAGCTTTCAAGCAGGTTGTCCCCCTGCCTGTAATGGTGCAGGGGATTATTCCTCCCCAGGTACAGGACCCTGCATTTGCCTTTGCTGAATTTCAGACAGTTCCTCTCTCCCATCTCTCCAGCCTGCTGAGATCTCTCTGAAAGGCTGCACAGCACTCTGGTATATCAGCCATTCCTCCACAAATAATCATTGGTATGTGAGTGGACAATAAGTAGCCCATGAGTCAATAGTGTGCCCAGTGGGCCAAGAAGACCAGTGGTATCTTGGGGTACACCAGGAAGAGCATGCCAAGGAAGGTGATCCTGCCCCTCTAACTCAGCCCCAGTGAGGTCACATCTGGAGTGCTCAATTATGGAGTGACCATAATTGGAATGACCAATTATGAAAGGCAACAAATATAGTTAGGGGACTGGAGCATCTCTATTATGAGGACAGATTGAGGGAGCTGGGCCTGTTCAGCCTCTAGAAGAGACAATTGCGAGGGGACCTCATCAATGTGTACAAGTATCTCAAGGGATATTCCAAGAGCATGGAGCCAGGCTCTTCTCAGTGCTTTCCAGCAGTAGGACAAGAGGCAATGGGCAGGAAATGATGTACAGGAGTTCCATCTGATTATGAAGTAGAACTTTACTGTGTGGATGACCATGCCCTGGAACAGGTGTGCCCAGAGAGGCTGCGGAGTCTCTCTCAATGGAGATATTCAAGAACCACCCGGACACAACCCTGTGCCATGTGCTCTCCTTGAGCAGAGAGATTGGACCAATGATCTGTTGTGGTCCCTCCCAACCTGTTGTCCCTCCCAATCCACACTGTAACTACATGATTTGTTTAGATCAAAGAATTGCATGAGATTGTTTTAGTCATGGAAGTGACCAGTGTACTAAAAACCACCATGATACCTAATTTCTTTTTTTTTGAGAAGACTGGGTTAGGATATTAAGAAAATATATATCTTGCAGATACAGTTTGTTCACCTGTGAACCAAAGAGAGCTCAGAGACCTTTACTCATTAATGCTCACATCAGCACACAGTATGTTGAATTTTACAAATCAAGTTTAAAATAAAAGTTAATTTTATAAACTTATTTGTGCCCTTTTATTTCCAAATAATCTTCTACTGATAAAATTGATCTAGGTAATATTCATTGCTCTCTTTTTTTTTTCTTTTCATAACTCATTTATTGTTCGTGTGGTTGCCACATTTTTATGGTTGCTGTCATTTATCCTTTAGGCTATCTTGATACTTGTTTTCAGTTTTGACCAAGCTGAATTTTTGCTCATAACATTTTAGGCATCTAATTAAAAATTATTAAATAGTTTGCAATAGCTATTTAGTCTTTTCCAACTGAGTTTTGTCTCCCAGTTGCTTTGTCTTGTAATTGTTTTTTCCTTTGTTAAACAGGCCCTTTTAAGAACCAAGTTTTTATCTCACTAGTATGTCTTTTATTCCTTTTGCATACTGTAATGAAATCAAGTTACAATCATTTGCACCCAATAAAGCATTAATTTTTAGACCTGTAATCACGTAATCTTTAACAGTCAAGTTAAGTAAGACAAAAGTCCTCTATGTAGGATGAAACACTCTCTAAGTTAATAAATTGTCATCTGTAATTTTTTTAAATCTCTAAGATGCTTCAGTATTGGCAGCCTGAAAAAACAAGCATATGCTGGGCAGGTTGAACTCCTTCTCATTCCTTCCCTTTCCCTTTTTCTTCCTGTACATATCATGGTACTTGTGAGCAAACCATAGCATGAAAGAGAAAAAAAGAAGAAAAAGAAAAATTAGATAGGTCAATTAATTATCCTTATAAATACTGAACCAGAAAAGGAGATGGTAGAGATGTGATCAGCTATTTTCCTAGATTTTTTTGCCTGGATGACCTTCTTCCTTTGTTTCCTACTGAATGTCTGTGGAAAAAGAGCACCCCCATTTACACAGGGGTAGCACACAGGGGTTTTTTGTGTGTGTCCCAAGGGTTGAAGGAACAGACAGCGTGCCAACACAGAAGCTGTTCCAAACCATCAAAGCATCTGTCTCTGAAAAGCACATAAATAATACATTTGTTCTGAATGTATATGTGTGATAGTTTATTATATTGTCATATTGATTCATGATTCAAAATTATTTGCCTTAAGACAATATCATTTAAATCAAAGCTGGATGTTTTTCCTTTCCAACAGAAAAATTATCAGTAATAAGAAGATGGAGTTTAACTGAATTCTGGTAACTCGGGGCTGAGACTTGATTCCAAATATATTCTTTTTTTATTCACAACAGCCTTCCATTTCACTCTCTTTGTTATCTGCATCATTTCTTTTACCTTTCTGTCTGACATCACTCTACCTTCCAAACTTGATTTCTGTGTATACTGACAAACTAGATGCTTGGGCTGGTGTGTGTGTGTGTGTTGTTTGCTTGTTTGTGTTAGTTTTGTTCAGATATCTAAAAAAATATAAAAAACAGGAAATCACAGCTCAAACTAAAGAGAAAAACATAATAAAACCCTAATGAATTTAAGTTGTTTAACTCCATCTGTGGCTGCTTAAAGATGTATAAGTGTAGCAGTGGTAATCACATTAATGAGACACTGGAAATTTGTGAATGATGAAAATGATGAAGATTGAAAGATCGGAAAACTGAAAATAATACTTGGCATTGAATAAGTAGGTGAAGAGAATTAAGTGCCTCCAACTCCTTAAATCCTATTCATAGAAATGGGATTCATGGGATATCTGTCATTTTGGAAGCACTCAGGATAAAAATAAGCTAACTGGCAGCTGGCAGGAACAAATTCAGTAAAGACAATTTAATTTTTACCACAATTTTGTGTCCATTCCCTGAGGAATTAATATAAATATAATAAATTAAAGAATATATTCAAAATTGCAAAACTTCATTGGTAAAGTCTGCAAAAAAGCTTAGTTCTGAAGTAAGCTTTTACAATGCCCAATAAGTGTTGCTGAAAGATGATTTGGAGGCACATACTTCATATACCAAATATATACTATAGAAGTAATATAGCTGCAGATAGTTTATCAAACCTATTAATTAGAAATAGAATCAGAGAAACTGTGGGATAGAATTTTTCTTTCTAGCAAGTATCATAATTTGGTATTTATGAATGTATTGTAAGAACAAAATTATGAAAATTATAGTTGTGTTTGATAAATTAAACAATTATACAGTAATGGCTACATAATTTTTAAAAATATCAGGGAACCTGTGCCCTGTTGACATATTCCAAGAAAAAACAATATTAATTTCCCTTTCTTTTTATTAAATTTTTAGTTCTTGAACTGTGGACACGTATCATTTTACTGTTTATCAAAGATCACATGAAATTTTGTATGAAACTACATGCAACATGCTGGCTTTAAATTTGCAATTAGAATGGTATGTTTAAGTTGAAAAGTAATATCTGAATCATAAGATTAAATGGAGAAATGATAAACAGGCAAAAACTTGCTAAGCAAATTATTAAATTAGTATCAAATTGTACATTCCTTGACTATTGCAAAAGACAGTAAGTAAAGAAATTGGTAAGGGTCAAATTAAATAAAACCTCCCTTGAGTATACAAATTTGGCATAATGAGAACATAGATAAGAAATGAGAAAAATCTAAAGAAAGAAAAAAATCCATAAAAAGAAAAGGTTAAGATTTTTTTTTTCTTCTAGTGAAATTTTAAAAAGGAATTTAGATAATTTAAAAAATAATAATTTTGCAATTTTGTATTATTACAGTTACCATTCCATCTCTTTTCAGAAAGGGCCGTTAAAGAGCTGTACTTCTGAAATTAAATTTTAAATAGAAAAAATCCTCTAAAACTTCAATTGCAAATGAATTGCAGCAGTAGCAGTTTTTAGACTTGAGACATAAACTGCACCAGTTTCTTACCATGTATAACTGAGACATATGTCCTGACCTCCAAGTCCTTTTTTTGAGGAGCTCCATGACAACCCTGACAGCAGACCTGTGTTCCACTCAAATGCAGGAAGTCTCACTACGAAGGTTTATTGGAAGCAGACTTGACTACAAATATTATTAATGCTACTGCTCAACACTTTTATTTCAGTTGCTCCAAAACAGCTGAGCCTTTCCCACTCTTGCTGGCATTTGGACTAATATGCATTGCTGAGGAAGGAATGATATTTACATTTACAAGGGAATCTGGTACCAGAAATTTGTAATACTATCAGAATTCACAGTATTACATTGTCTTACATTATGATGAAAAAAAAAAAGGAAGAAGAGTTTTGTGCTGTGATTGACAATGAAGTTACCTTGGAAAAGAAAGAGCTGAATCAGGCTTGTTTGGCTATTACTATTTGCCTCAAATCACTCAGATTTCAGTGTTACCAATTTCTTCTCTAAACTGTGAGAGATCAGTATTACAGCACTGTGCATTTTCTAGAGAATTCTTTCAAGACCTCTTCAGACTGCCCATTTCCTCTCTTACACCTTTCCCTTGCTTGTTCAATTCCAAATATTTTTCCTGACCTTTTGGCCTGCAGCTTCTTGCCACAAACTGCAGAGAAAACCTAGACCTCTGGCTCCTGTTAACCATAGACATGATGTAATCCTGCCTACATTACTTCACTATTTTTCTCAGTATATGCATGTATATACATATTCTGCTTAACTAGTCATCTGGGGAAGGATGTGAGATCATTTTGTAAGATTGGACCAGAATGGAATTTAAGGGTCGTTTTTATAAGCAAGTGGGCAGCTGCAGTTAACTCCATATGAGGAACTAATATCTTGACATTTTGTGAATTTTAAACCCTTGGGGTACAGTTTTTAATATCTATCTATGTGCATATTTACAACATTTTAAAAGATAAACAAACAAAATAAAGGAAAAATAAGACGGTACAGAAGTATTCAGATAGTGCAAGCAATTCTGGGCTTCCAAACTAATCCATTCAACCCCAAGGCTCTACAAATCTGCATGGATCAGAATGTTACGACACTATTAACATAACTTTTTATACCAAAAACTACTCTTGACTGTTATAAAATCAAGAAACAGGGTTAAACTTTCAGAAATCTTTTTTAATTAGTGGATTTCAAAGAGAATTTCCAAAGTTTTAAATTACTTTCATTTTAATGTTCCAAACAAGTGATAAGCCATAGCAGTAGCCTATTTAGCCACTTTTTATAATTATGGATCTTTATTGCATTCCTGTCATTCACACAGTTGCAGTGCACGGAGCAGGCAATTGGTTTCATCTTATTTCTCAAGTGGCAGGAAAAAAGGTTGACAAGGTTGAGAAGCCATCTTGCAGCCCAGTAAATATAGTCCTTCTCTGCTTGTAATCCCAATGAGGCACAGACTGAGAGCATTCATTTGTAAAAGCAGTTCAGTGCCTGGGCAAGTGATACTATATCCAAGTACTATGCACATGACACGGCTGGCAAATATTAATTTTTTTCCAGGACATTGACCTTGTACCTCTAGGTATAGTCAATACTCGCACAGACAATGATTATATAATTTCATTAGGCACACACATTTTTTGTGTTTCTGTATGCAGTTGAATTTATGTTAGTGATAACAACTGCAGTAGTTCCTTTATCATTCTTCAGTATCTTGCCTTGCAATCCAAGGGTCTATCAGAAGACAATATTCCCTTCACAGATTTTTTGCCCTCTAGCAAGTTTTTCTGGCATCTGTAGTAGAGCTATGAAATTCTTTAAATAAGGAGCTCAAATAAGCTCATTACAAAACAGTTTTGACTTAAACAAAAATTACTTATGAGAAAATAAATTCATTTTAACCCCTACATATCTAATATACTTATGTATTACAGCTATAGCTGAAATTACCAGTTGTTACTAGTCAAAATCTCTACAGTTGTGTATGGAATCCACTTTTTTTAAAACCCCAATATTAATTATAAACTCTGTGTAAGAAGTCCTAGGAGCCCTCACTGTATCTTTTATTTAAATATCCTCACAGACATATTTTCTTTATGATAATTTTCAAGAATGTCTTAGTGAGGATATTACATTTTAGAAAAGCTGTTTTAACATGAGCCCAGGCAGAAAAGATACACTTTATTCAAGCAAATTAAAAGAAGAAAGCAGAAATTTGCAAGTAGTCTTAATTTCATTGCACTTTTAAGTAAGAATCTCAGGAGTAAACAAGTTGTTTCAGTAGAGCTGGCCTAAATTGAAAAGGCTCCATATGCTAATTTTAGAGGTGCTCAAAGTAACCAGACATAATTTCAACGAGTCTATCATTAGTCCTGATTTGTTTCTCTTGGTTTCAACTGCCTCTATTAATTTCTCAACCTGTCAACTTTTATATAAAACGAGTTTTGTCAAAAGAAAATATATTTTCACTCTCCTTTTTCTCCATACACTTTGGGTTGTGGCTGTAAAGAGATTTGTTTTCCCTCCGAAGTCTTCTAAATTCTGTTCTAGTATTTGTTCATGGAAATGCCAGCTTCTCTTATGGAAGTACATGACAGGCACTGAGTCAAACCCTATCATTTTTAGTATAAACACCTTGGTTCTATACTTCTTAATCAGCAATGTTTTAAAAGAAAAAATTCTAACAGAAAAATTTATACACCAGTTCTGTCTCTATGTCCTTTCTTACAAGAATGAAATATACTTTTTACCATTTTTGAGATCAATCTGCTTTCTCTCATACTCTCAGCTGTCCCTCATTTGTACATACTCTTCATATATAGAGAGACATATGCATAAATTATTAATATGTTGTACATTTTCTCTCTCAGCAAAGGTCAAGGTGCTGAAATTCTTTTTTATTGTTTAACCTATGAAAGAGGAATTTCTAAAGACAGTCTAATTATTAATTAATGAAATTAAATAATCTTGTTTTCAAAATGTGTCACTTAACCCAAAGTCATCAACTTGGTACAGTTTTATATAATAGATTGAAGAAAAAAATTGACCAAATTAAATAAATAACTTGTTTAAATAAATAATTCTACAATTATTTTTAAATTGAGTGTTTCTTTGCCTTCTAAAAAGAGGAAGGGAAGGCAGGGATTAAAACTTAGTGGAATGCAATTTGTAAGGTTTAAATCAGTACATAAAACAATAAAAAAAAATGTTAGCTTGTCCTTCAGTATTTATTTCTACCATAAAGTTTTAGAAGTTATAAAGCATGATCTTTATTAAAATATTAAAATATTTTAAAAACTGAATTTTAGACATTGCAAAAGAAAATTAGACATCACAAAATAAGGTGATCATCAATGTATAAAATTGTTACTGCAGAAGTGTATGAGGATAATGTTAACAACTTAATATTATGTAAATCATATGCTGGAAATGTAGAAGAAATATGCATTTCTCATTGTTAGTTCCTGAAACATGGAAATATTATAGCTGCATACAAGATAACATGATGATTTTCAGGCTTGTGCTCTGTAGGAGCATCTTCTACAAGATTTGTGAATATGGTGACAGTCATTCTTGGATGTTACTTGATGATCTAATCAAAGTGGAAAGCTGTTCCTTTTAGAGTCTGAATTTCCTTTGACTTTTCTGACTGCATTCCCACATGTCCATGCCTTTGCAAACAACACAGACAATCACAAATGAGGTTATTTTTCTTCCATGAGTATTTCAAGTGATTCAAGTATGGCATACATAGATATACTTTCACAATTTTACCCCAGAATTCCAAATATCAAAATGCTTTCTCAAATAGATGTTGCCTCCTCTACATGATCTTCTCCTGTACATGTTGGGGATTTCTTTTTTGTGTTTTGTTTCATTTTTAATTCAAAGAATTAATGTAGTCCTATTAAATACAATTCTTAGGTTATTTATGGGCTAGAACTACAGGTCAAACCCTTAATCTTGCTAAGAAAAACCCACTGTTCTGAGCCTTCCAGTTGCACTGAGTTTTCTCCACACTGGAGATTTTTGTCACTGTTCCTACAGAAGCACTTCTCAAAGGTGACAGTGCATAGTCCTCTCATCATGAACACAAAGAAGTTTTGAGATATTAGAAAAAGCAGTTGGCAGCAGCTCATTTCTTCCAAAGAGGATGTCTAATGCCTTTGATTGTTTTAATGATTGGAAGAAGCGCCAGTTCCTCCACAACCAAGGAAAAAATGTTTGCATTTATTTTTAACTACTAGACTTCTCTATTTTCCTCCTCTGTCACTGACTGAAAAGACATTCCATCACGTCTCCTTCACTCTCAGATCCAATTTTTAAAGGTTCAACACTTATTTCTGAGCTAAACAGACGAATGGGGATACAATTTAGCATCAACCCAGGACATTATGTCAATGGATGGATTTAAAGGTATGTCTCAAAGAGGGCCGTTTGAGGCTCAAAGGGGGTTTTCCCTTCCTACAGTTCTTACTGACTGTGATTAAATGGGCCAAGACAGAGAGTGAAGCACTCCTGGAACAGCGAAATGAGTGAGTGTAATTACTCCCATCATTTCATGGAAAGGGAGCCTATATATGTATGAAAAAGACTGAGAAGTACAAGGGAAACTTTCAAGGTGTAAAAGGGTGCTAAGGAAGATGAACTGGTGTATTTGTTTTCTTAAGCATTGCAACATTCTAGCAATTACCTTTCCTCCAAGAGACCTTCACACCTGGGGTTGGGAAAAGTAGTATCCAGACCACCTGTTGGAAAGTCTGTGTTACAAAGCTTTAGTATTTCGTCCTGTCAATGCAAATGTTTGGTTAGTTTTATGAATCACAGAGTCATCTTGCCACTAATTCATTACTCTAATGAGTGTGTATTAAAAAAGTTTGCACAAAATAGAACTTTTCCCATACTTTGAAATTCAAAACAACAGTTTGTTCTGAAAATTGGGATAATTTCATTTGCAGTAAAAAAGATTTTATGCCACTTTGGATTTATAAGTGAAACCAGCTGAATTAAATGAAATAAATTTGCAAGTGCAGTAATTCAAAGTAATATGTTAGTGGGGCTCAGCATGGCCACAGTTGTTTTCCTGTGTCTTCAAGTCTTACCATCTCCATGGGAATGGATTGATGTACAGAGGCCTTTCAGAGTCAAAGGAGATCTGAAGTACACCCAAGCTGCTGATTTCTGGCCTTTACATATGCCAAAAATGTGAGGAAAGTTATGCCTGTGTGTCTTAGAAGAAAAAGGAGAGGATATTTAGATTAGGGAACTGGTAGCAAGGGCTGATGAGCACAAATCAGAGGAGCAGATAAATAAACAGCGCTCAATAAATTATGGAAGAGGCAAAGAAGCTTTTGGATAGCTCAGGCATTCAAGCTCTAGCTGGCTATTAATATGAGCAAACTAAAGTTATGATCAATAAGGTTTGTCTAAGAAGTTTCAAATGGCAGTTTGACAATCTATCAAAAAGAAAAAGGATTGATTGCCACTATCACAAAATAATTTATATGATGCTTTTTGCTATTACAGTATCCTTACACCTCCACTTAGTTCCATACAATGGCACTTAGGTTTAGTTTAGATATTTCAAGTACAAATTGCATATTAAGTTTTAACTACTATCAAACGTTTCACAAATAGGATGCCATATATATAGACATATTTAGAGAATTTCAAATAACTTTTAACATCTCTGAAAGAAAAAGGCTACAAAAATACAAAAGTCAAGTTTCTAAAGCATATTTTGTTACACCAGTTGGAAGCATTAAAAATAGTTTGAAAAAGACACGCTGAAAAGCCACTACTGTAAAGATTTGAGTCTGCCTAACTGGTACGTCTAGACTCATTAAATGTCAAAATACTAACTGTCTCTTATTTTCAGAACACAGAAATGTATATTTTTCATGTCACAGATGCCAGAGGTGAAAAGCAATTTAATTCCAAGCTGGCATGATATTAAAAAGAACTGCTGCAGAGATTTCAGAAACAACAAACCCACTTCAGACCTCAGGGAAAGCCTGCAGAGAAGTGTCCTTACTGAAATTTAAAAAGAAAGGCTTTGAACTACAACATGGAAACAAATACGGACATTTTCTGTGAGCTCAAAAAAATAAAAAAGAAAGAGAATAGATTATTCCAAAACGGAAATAAGGTCCTGGCACCTCAGCTATAAAAAGCTCACAGGACTAAATATGTTTAGTCTCTTCCTTTCATGTTTAGCTTCAGTTTTGACTAAGAAAATGTTATCCTTTCAGATCAATAAATCTTGGTAATGGCCTCTGCAGAAGTTAATTTCCACTTTATTCTATACAGCAGGGAACACAGTATGAGAGACTCAAAGATTTATAAAGCACGTTGTGGGGCTAGGAAGAACCACAGGTTAAGTGCATATCTTGCCTCTTGAAACTTCAAAAGAGAGTGAAAGAGGAATGAAGGAAGATCAGGACCGAAAAGAGATGCTGGTCAAAAATAGCTACTTAAAATCTTCCTTCATATACCAAAGCTCAAAAAGTCTAACAGTGGATCATTAGGGAAAGAACCCTAAAATCTGTAATATTTATCTCTTTTTTTATTTTATTTTATCTTTTAAATTTGAGTTTTTAAACACTGGGCAGTACTTCCAAGGCTTGGTAACTACCAATAGGCTGAAGACCACAACCAACCGTGTTATGACTTACCAACATGAGGTAAGGGCTACACAGTCTGGCTCCAACTGAAATGGCACATGTCTGCCTCCTCTGGTGTATCAGCTCTACAAACAAACATCTCATCTCATATAATGTTTTCACGTGGGATGGAAAATGATAGCATACAACCAGAGGGAAATGTAGTCTTGGGTCCCCATATGTACGGGGGAGTTGGTCTCGTTGAGAGAGGACAAGACAATAGTGAAATATTTTGACACTAAGCTTGGATGAGCAACCCAGGATAGTAAGCATGATATATGATACTGACTTCTTTGAACAAGAAGAGAGTTTTCTTGTATAAAGGGGCACTGTGCCATCCACACTCTGGATCACAGAAAAGGTGCTGGACTTTTTATTTGCAAGTACAGGTGAGCTGTATAGGCGAAGGAATGAGGATAGCAGCAGACAGGTCGGTGTGAGCTGTGGGAGCCTATGGGCTTTAAAATGCATGATCTCTAAAGGAAACCACCTCTCTCCAGAAGACCACAAAGAGAGTACCCACCTAAAATTGGCACCTTGGATATTAGGCGGTTTTTAGGAAGCAGGCAGTTTTATGGAGTTTTACTGAAAAGAAAGTAAGGTAGGACTACACAGCTGAAGGCAGGGATTTATGTTGCAGAATGAAACTAAAATGAGTAATGTTAGATGAAATAAATGCTACCTGGGCCAACCTGAATATTAGCTCCTACACCAAGTCGGAAGGTTAGTCAAGAGGATCAGTAGCAGTGGGCTCTTCATTCCTGTTTCTGTTGGTTGTAATGAATGGAACTAGGTGATCTTTAAGGTCCTTCCTAACCCAAACCATTGTATGATTCTGTAATTCCACTCAATAATTTCCCAGAAGCAGCAATGAGCTTCTGGAAGGTCTGTACAGTGATCTGCACAACTTTCTGGGCTCCTGCATTTCCCCCCGCCCAGTGGTTCCAGAACAATGGTACACGATGGGGGACAGAGCTGACAAAGTAGTCCACAGAGCAGTACAGGACCAAATAGGAATGGATAAGAGGATTTTGTTGATTTCCCAGGTAGTATCTGCTCTTGATTGTCCTGATATGTTGAAGAGAAATTGTTAATTTATTTCATTTAGCATACTACAAGACTTTAGGACGCATGGAGCAAGTTTTATTTATGTGAAGAAAGAGTTGGGCACGAATAGTCCTGGTAAATTACCAGTGACTGTATTCACATCTGTGCAAGCTTTATTCAAATTATCAGGTTCTTTTCAGCTATATTTGCATAGAGTAGGATGAAGAATATCTTTGCAATTTCCCAAAAGGAATACATGCACTTTAATTTCTGGTTTGCAGACCCTAAAAAACAGGGACTGAAAGAAGCAGTTTGCTAGAGAAGAAATTATTATTTTATTTTTTTTAATCTAAGAGCACTTATCTTATTTCTTCTTACTAATCCTAAATGCTCATTGCAAAGACAAAAAATTTAATTGACATTAGGGTTTGTCACTGTAATAGGATATAGATTCCCATAAAGGCAACATAAAACATTATTACACAGAGCTGTTAACAAGGCCTCCTTGTTGACTCTGCAAATGCAGAGTTCCATGCTTTTTGTGCTCCATGTTTTTTGCAGGCATGTTTTTTAGGAAAAACTCCAAGTATTCTGATGTGTGACCAAAGGCAGAAGACAGCAAAGAATTCAGAGAAGAGAAAATGTTGTACTGTAAATGTTGTATAATAAACAGACACTCAAGTCTGGCTTCAATTCTCTCTGTCACAGATAATAACCATGATCCACTGATTAAACAGCACTAGAAAATTAGGGCAATTATTTTCCTTATTCACAAATTGTTTGTGATAGGAATGTGTAAAAAAGTTTACCCAGAAAGTAGAGAGGAGAAATTGGATTTACAAACTATACCTCAAGAACTGCTCAATCACTTTTATTCAAAAAGTAAACTTTTCTACCTTTTCTATTGAAAAGAAGCCTAGAAGGCTTCTAGTACCTTTCAGAAAGTTATGAACATTTTGAAATAATGGGACAAAATTAAAAAAAAATGTTTTCAGTGTGCACTATGAATTTAATTAATTTTTTTAAGTTAAAAATATAGTTATAATAAAATTTTCTTGGCTCATGAGATATAACAACAGTTTTGCAGTTTCTGACTAGCTTTTCCTTGAGTTTCCCCTTAACCTTTCAGTGCTGCAGAAGATATGTCATATTGATCCAATCACCACCAATGATATTTTTCCTGTACGCTGCACCAAAGGGGAAAGCATAGGGAACAGGCCTCAACTGACCCTACTTTATCCTTTTCCATGTCAATGCTATACAGATAATTTTGTGTCTCTTTGCAAAATATATAGTAGAAGGATTAATGACTCTGGTTCTCCCTTTCGCAGAACCATTTCTGGAGGAATGTGTGGATTACAATCTGTCTCCTCTGTAGAACGTTAGTTGGAAAGCTCTTAAAGAGCTTTGGTAGAAAAATACCCTGTAACAGGAAAAGAATAGAGTTGACAAAATGAGAAGTATGCTTTACTTTTTACTACTTAATACCCTAAAGACCCTAAAGAGTAAACAGGAATATGCTTAATTTTAAAGAATTATCACAAGTTACACTTCCTACTCAACCTGAAGAGTACAAACGTGTACACACACACACAGAGGCATCATATTTGGCTGCAATTCATTTGCCTTCTACCTTTTGAGGTTGATCACAATAGTTTAATATATATTTTTCTGCTCTGCTATTTTGGTGCATCTGTGTTTCATCCTAATTCTACACTACAAAAGAACATTAAAATTATACCTAGATGATTTAAATTGCATTACTAAAGATCCTCTGACTTTTGCTGAATTCAGTGGTATTTAGGCCATGCAGTGCTTTATCCACCCTTTTCACTCACTTCAACTTTCCCAACAAATGAGAGAAGTAAACCATAAGGGGTTTTTTTGACTTTCAAAAACATTTTTTTTCTAGAAAGTCAGAACAATGGAAAATGTTTCAAAAAGTATCTACTGCTCACTATTGTGCTTCCAGAAATAGCACAGAAGCCTGAACTGTCCCATTTCCCACAGTTTTGATTCATTAGTTTTCTTTCAGCTTTGAAAATGAACTTATTTCTTTTCCCACTTGTATTATATCATACCATAAACTAGCTATGACAGGACAGCAAAGAAATTAACAGATCACCTAATTCTGTGATCTTGACAGTATGCCAAAAAGAAGAATATTTTCATTAATCCTCTATCTCTACTTTGTATGCAATAGGGATTGTCTGACATATAATAAATGCTATAATCTTGATTTCCAGAATTCTATTCAGTGTAGTAAAATCTGGCCCCAAACCACCCAACAGTGTAGCTGTTTTTTCATTTCCATGCATAGTTAAAATTTGATTTGTGTGGGTTTGTGATCATTCCAGAGAAGAGTAGGGTTTTTTTTGACTGTTGAAGTTGTTACTCATTTGGTTTGAGGTTTTTTTCCTGAGAGATGTATGATCTGAGAAAAATGAGGCAAATGACTGAAACCTGTATGAGCAAAGGAACAGATTTTCCTTTCATGGGCTATTTGAAGAGTGTCTGCCACACTGAATATATTCTCATTCTTCCTTGCTCCAATTTTGCAAGCCAAATCTGCTTCAAACAGAAAAGTAATACGGAAGAACCCTATATTTAGTCTTCTTGTAATATGGCATAGCAGCAGGAGAGGTTCTGTCAATCAGCTGGAGTTCTGCTGTTTCCTTAGTTGACGTTAGTTGGAGATTCTCTTTTCTTAAGAGGTGTAGAATCTAGAAATGATCCCGTAAATCTGACTGATGTTAAAAGACTTAATTGAGGGGAAGTCACTACTGGTTCATTTGAAACACAGATTGAAAACATTTTTGACTTTAGAGATGACATACAGAAATATGCTCCAGATTTGGAGCATGTATTTTGTCATTTCGGAAGACTTTCAACAAAACTTTCATTTTGTTATTATATTCAGCTTACTTAAACAATGATAAAATCACATGTGTACTTCTTTTCTTCTTTGGAAGAAACTCTTCCACTTTCAGAAGCATGATTTGGAATATCTAGTTGCCCAGAAAAAGCATGTTTAGGAAATTACAATTTTGTCTGGTTTTCATAGTCCACTCTTGATTGCCAGTACCTGCAATAAACACTGGCCAATATGCTTATTTGATCAAGTTGATGAAACCAAATCAACAGAAAATCTAAATCAAGTGCCATAATGTCTTAAGTAGAAGAATCCTACTACCCACACAGGGCTCCTCATTCTGAATGATGCTTTGGGAATGTGAGGCAGGCAAGCTCATAGGTCGATGCTGAAAGGTATGACCCTGTTGGCCCCATATTTTGAAACATGCCAGAAGCCTGTGTACAAATAGTGCTCTTTTCCTCACTTCACAAATTTCAGCAGTTTAACAAGTCCCTGAAGTGAGGCAGAATGCAAAGCCTCATCCAAAGCATCACAACAAGGAGCTGGAAACCCTCTGGAGATCTGCAGTCCGCCAGTGCCTCCACTCTGCTGATCTTGTCTAAGCTGTGCTGAGTGAAGGTCAACCTTTCAATTAATGCCTATTCCACCATAGCAAATTGCTTTTTTTTTCCCTGTGAATTGATATGATATAGGAGACTTTTTTTATTATTAATAATTTAAAGGTTCTATCTTTATTCCGTTATCCAATGGCCTGCTTTAAAGCATTAGTGGAGAATACTAATAGGGCTACTTTCACATGGGATATGTTGGTGTAAGATAGTACCTATAATAAGGTTGAGCATGAGGCATAGGCAATCCCCAGGTACTTTGTGATATTTGATTTGATTTGTGGTCCTTTGCAAAAGAGGCAAAACATTCTTGAACCTGATAAAAGTCCTGTAAGAGAAAGAAAAATGTCTATTGGTCAGAGAACAAAATTACTCTCAAGGGGATATGTTGCTCTAAGAAAGAATACTTTCCATATCCAACTTATTGCTAATAGCACAATGAGCTAGAGGAAAAGACAGAGAAAGGTCAGATTTAGATGACTCTTCAAGCTCCTTCTATTTAGCCTGTAATAATGTAATGTAATGAAGTTTTACAAAGAACAAATTCTTCCCATAAGTATTTTATTAACTATTAGCAGGTTTGGAGTAGTTTAATTAAAACTCTGCTGCCTTTACCTTTATGCTTGTAAAACATGTCAATAGACTTTAGAAATTTTTATTTCTATTTTCCTTATACCTTTTCCTGATAGGACTCCATATTTTCATTTGCAGGTTCATAGAACCTAAAATTTTGGGATACTGCTCTTACTTCTCTACAATTAAATTATTGCTGTGAACAGCACTGCAGCTAATGCAGCATGTCTGAAAGTTGTGTTCTTCAAGGCTCAGACCAGTAATGGCACAGGATATTTTTAATAAAGACAATAGGCAATGTTTTCTCAGTTCTATTTGTCAAATAAAAGGTTTATTTCTCATCAGCACAACCTTGACTTGGCATCCAAACTCTCACAAAATGATGACCTTGTGAAAGCAACACCTTGAAGATTCTAGGCATTGGAATTTTTTGTTCTCCATCCCTTCCTGTTTGGTTTCAAGTACCTTGTAGTTTGTGGATGTTAAAACACTATATTCCTGAAGAATAAATACTCATCTATATAATAGATGTGATTTTTAGAGTTTTTAAATTATTTCTAAGACAAGCCCTCTATTCCACAAACACAATTTTTTTGATTTTTTACTGTTTTTGGTGATATGGTCCTCCTGAAATTTGAAGAAGATTAAAATTATAGAAAGAAGATGGAACTAGCTGAATATCAGTGAGACTAATGCAGTATGACTGACACATCTCACACTGTGACTGATGAGTACCCCGAAATAAGGATATCTGGAGATAATAAATAGAAGAAAAGTTTTGAAAAGCATCTTTATGATTTGCATAACTGGCCTATTTCAATTCACTTTTATTCAGACATTAAAGTGGAGGCCTTTGTAGATGTTTAAAATGTTAAATGTCTGAACACAACTGGTGATGAGACAGTGTACCCCAAAAGAATATAGGACCAAAGAAGCCATCTACTTCAGAAGGTGCCTAGTATTCAGTAGAATGTCATTCTTGCTATGCCTAGGGTAAAACAGTGTATTTTCCCTTCTTCACAAGCTAAATCAGTAACATTAATTATTTTAACTGATGAATGTTTCTGTAGGAAAAAGCTAAAAAAGAGGGTTAAATGCTTGAAAAATGACAACACAGACATCTTTCACATCTTGGTGTTATGGCTTGAAATCTTAAATCATCACAGGAAAAGAAATGACACTGCTTGTCCTATCCTCTTGGTGAAAGTGGCTGACAGAAGGACTTCATCACACACACACACACACCACACAAACTTACGTAAATGCACAGAGGTTTGCACTAATCTTTTAGTTATCACCAGCACTGAAACCACTACTCTTCCGTCTATTCTTTTCGATAAAAACTGCAAGCATCTCCAAGCTTTCCTCATTAACCTCTCTTTTCTATACTTATCAGCATCTTTTCCACATTGTTGGGGCCATTTTCCAAACAATCATTTGAGGGAAGGGGAAAAGCCAAAGCAATAATGGGCTCAGGGTCACAACTGAGACTGTTCCATATAATAAGCAAACCTGAAACAGTAAACTGAGAAAGAAAGAGGGAAGGAGAAGGAGAGAAAAGAAAATGCTGACTTGGGTCAGGGGTCAACTCTCTGATCTCATTGTCAGCGCCTCTGCCTTTTGCGTTATGGAATTTGTCTTTCATTACCCTGTCTGCCACTCCTGTCAATACACCCTGAAAAGACTCCTCAATAGGAAATTGTAACGTTCTGGTTGAGGTAACAGGGGGAACTACCCGCTGAAGCCAGCCTGTGGCTCACTGCCGTTTCCTGGGTCTCCGCCCTGGTGCCACTCTCCCCCGGCATTGCCTCACAGAGCATCCGCAGGGACTGCAAGGGAAGAGGGGTTACACAGCCCGCCCCAGCCCACCCCTTCCTCCCAGGCAGGGCATCCCTGCTGCTTGAGGGATGTGGAGCTTTAATATCTGAGCCCCTCAAGTGCTGCAAAGGCAAACAATGCAGGAACACCTACTCACACAAAGAATATTGCAAAATCATTTGTTTCACCAAGAGAAAGAACATAATGATTTTCTGAAACAGAAGACTAGGTAAAATGACAACTCTGAGTGTGGTAACAGGAACTTTAAGCATCGTATACGATGAAGATATTTAGTTCTGGTTTATTCCCTCTAACTTCCTACCTTTAATGGACTGGGGATTTCTATCATAGTTAAGAGAGTTATAATCTCCCCTGACATTTGTACTACATCAAACTATACTGAAGGCCTTTCCAATTGAGTACTCAATTATCATTAGCACTGCTGAATGTCCCAAGGAGAGTTTTATTTGGTACAAATTAAGGAATGATTTTCAGTTTTCAAACAAAAATACTTGCACATTAAATCCCATTTGAAATGTCAGATTTTCTTTTGTTTTAAGTTTATCCTTCGATTTAAGTAATACTGTATTTAAATGTACTTTTTATTAATTTGAAGTATTTTCTTAAAATTGATGTAATCGACTCAAATTTGTGATGCAAACCCTAAATTTAGTTATATGACTGGTCAACTTATAAAACTATTCATTGGAAAGATTTGCTTGAGATAAAGAATAACCTGTTCACTCTGTTTCTGAAGTTCCAGAAAACTGTAATTAAAGATTTACTTTTTATTTAAACATAATCTAGATCACTGAATTTTAAAATGTCACTGTCCTTGGAGGTACACTGAGATTTCTGAAGCCAAATTTAGGTCTTTGCATAGTGCTACTCATAAATATGCTAGGATATATCTATTCCAGTTGCAAAACACTAAGTTAACCAAGAAGAGTCGTGATATGGCTCATTGAACCCAGCCCAATTCAGCTTACACGTCTTATACAAGGGAGAGCTCCCTAAGGAGAGTGCTTTAATTTCTTTAACATTTTTCTGCAAAAGTCCAAAGTAATCCAGTGGTGCTTTTCCTAAGTAGTTTAGTCCTATCAGCTTAAGAAAGTATTCTGATACCATCCTCCATAAGTTGATTACTTTCCCTACAGTTTCTCAGTGTAGAGGGAAAANGAAGGAAGTTGTTCTTCCTGATATTTCAGCAGGAAATGTCTGTATTTTTCCTATAAGAGTGACAGCAGAGTAGAAAAATAATTCATTCTTAATGAGCAGCTTAAGAACATGACATGATGCCAACTTGCTAGCCTTTGGAAAAAAGAGGAAACATAGGATGTTTTCATGCCCAAGCCTGCAATATTAGCATGAGTTATGCTCTGTCAGATATGTGAGAAGCTTCTCACAGAAGTCACTCATGTTTCCCTCCTTAGTCCTCCCCAGTTGAAAACCAGTCCATGCAAACCCAATCGAACTATTCAGGATGAAAAATTAACAAATCTCATAGGATCATGGGAATCTCTCTATGGCAGGAAAACTGAGACTGGATGCTTTTGCCCTAAAATTGATATGTTCTCATTCACAGTGAAATGAACTTTTGACCAGTCTTATTGTCTTTGTTTTGCATAATCAGATTAGTTCATCACAATGGTTCTTTGTATCTTAACAAATCCCAAAAAGGGACAGGGAGCCTGATCCAATCTGGAATTTTGGAGATTATCTTAGAAATGAGAGCTCTTCTTGTTTGGACCCTTGAATATCTTCTCATCACTCCCCATCCCAGATGGACAACCAGTTGTGCTTCAGATGTTAAGGCACCCTAAAATAGTCATGTAGTAGTATCTCCTGTTCTTATTGAAGTGCAGTAACTGGAGATTGTCCACCACTAGGATGGACAATCCCACCTTCATAGTCAGATATATTTGGCAAAGGTCAGTATCTGAAGAGGTTTATGTGATAAAGACTTTCAGGGACACTGATGTAGAATAAACACTATCAAGTTAATTAGGATAAAAGGTAAATGACACAAGTGTCCCCCTCAGACCAAATCAAGTTGATTTATATATTATGAGGTAGTTCCAAATGCTGATAACAAAGGTGAGCTTTGGAATATGGAAATTTGGCTTTTTCTTTTCCTCAGAACTTCTTATGTGCTTGCACCAGCCTAAGAAAACCTAGCACTGTGTCTTAGAAAAAAGCACTTGAGCCATTTATCAGTATCTTACTGGTAGGCAAGAAGTCTAACCCAACTCAAAAGTTGAACTGTGCCATTTCAGTACACAAAAGTGAATTTCACCCACAGCAATTCCACAAGCCAATTTACCAACAGATGTTGATTTACAGGGAGATCTATTAAATGAATTTGTCCTTCATTAATAGACACTATGTTATAAAGTTTTCCCCAATAGCTTTCCACAGCACACTTGCTCCCAATTTGGTTCAAGTCCAATCTTTGCTATAAAGTGCAAAATACTTGGCTGCTAACTAAAAATATATAGCAAGCAAGAAACTCTTTCTAATTAATATAAAAGAAGTAGTTGTATTATTAACAGTGGTACTGGGAAAAAGTCAGTTTTATTTTTCCTCCTAAATTATTATTATATGTCTCCCACTGCTGGCATTTTCTTTGAAATAATCGTCCTTTTTCCAAAAGGTAATGGATACTTTTACCATCCATACTTTCCCTTTATGAGCATTTATAAGCCTCACTGCACATACTTTATCCAACAGGTAAGGTTCTACCTTATAAAAAAGCAATTTAGCTTTATAGATTTGGCAATACTGAACACTTGGTTAAATGAAGGGTGCCTTATTTAAGAAATGGCATATCTGAAAAGGCCTGTTATCACAGCTTTAAGTCAGTGTAAAAACACTATCCAGTAGACTGCTTTGATATGGACAGAAACTATTGCTTCTGGCACATTCTCACATTTGTGGGTGCCTGGAAGTCTTTCCATATATGCTTCTGTTTAGCTGGAGAAAAGATGGTGTATCTCTTGAGGATGATTTTTTTTTTATTTATTTAAAGCTGTGTTCTTTTGTTTAGGAAAACATTTGTACAGAAATGTGATATATTAATTGCTCAAGTTTTTAAGATACATTGCTTTTCAAAATAAGGGATTTCAAAGGAAGCATTTCTAGAACATGATTGAATCATAATGAAATTTTATGGTATTAAATGTTACACTTTCTGTATTTCAATCTTAGCCAATTTAAGATTCAGACATCCCAAAACTGTGTTTATTTAAAAGAAAAACAAGTCCATAATGACAGAAAGTTGTAATTAAATACTAGGGTTTATAATGTTAATGAGATTAACATTTTATAACAACCTCAGGTTATTTTATATTATTTTTAAGCTGGCAGAAAATAAAGTATGCAAATACTGGGGCATTTGAGGGTCACTTCGGGAGCTGTGCCCATGGTAATTTTTTTATTAGAACATTAACTGACTGACTTTAAAAGATAATCTGTTAAAGAGAATAAGAGTATTTTTGCACAATTTAAAACTTAATAGGAATCCTTTATTTTCATTCAGCACACAGCAATATCTTGTAAAACTCTTTTTGTTTATCTTTCTTTTTGGCAGAGGGCTAGTTAAAATTAATATAACTTTATTTTTGTTGGGGTTTGGTTGGGGTTTTTTTTCAGAATGGAGTGGTGGGATTCTGGTGTTTGTTGCTCTGAGCTGGGACTTCTTTGTCTCAGTGATAATTTAATTTGAAAAGGAACAGATGATCTTAGTCTTCAAAGCAACAATCTCTCCCTACTTTTGAAATGTTCCCCAAGATATCCAAAAAAACCTTTCAGCTTATTTGTCTTGGTGATCCTTTTGCAGTAACAAAGTTGGGGAAGTTTCTTGCAACTCCCTATTATTGCATTTTGTAAACAATTCATTTGCCAGTACTTTAGAGCTGTTGTCACCCATAATCCTCTCTTGTGTACCATTGACAGAGTGACCTTCATACTCACCGGCTCATCCATCATACAATGAACTTTTCACTCTACACCATGCTCATCCCTTCCAAGTAAGGAAAACCTTTGTCTGCATCCCACTTTGCCATTCACTGGAGATTCTGTACTTTTCCAAATGTGTATCATGAGAAATGAAAAAAAGGAGGAAGTGGGGAAAAAAAAAATCACTAATTCAGCACCTTTGAAAGTTAGTACAGATGGCTGGCTTTAAAGCACATCTATCATTCCCATTTGGAGCTCTTTATCCGATAGATAAAGAGCTCCCACTTGTGCTGCCCCACTGGACAGAGGAGATCTAGTGAATCAGTAACAGTAAAAAAATAATTGCCATTTGAGAAATGCATTTTCCTTGCATTGCAGGATGCTCCGTGCATTTTTCTCACATCCCTAAACTTAAGGATCCCACTGAAAAGTGCCTGGTTTTCAAATCTTAAGCAAACTCTCTAAATGAAACATATTAATAGATGAAGATTAATTGATATTTTCCACCTTTTGTAATTTGCAAAGTTTGCTTTTAAAATGGCTACACAAAACATTATTATGGACAAGGGATTCATCCTGTTCACGTATTCATCTACAGGGCCTGGAGTACTCCTGCACTAAAATATTTCTTGCTCCTCCAGAGAATAGGCTAAAACATTCTATTCTGGTATCATTTAATTTGTATTTAATCCTTATTTTTCCCTGTTTTTATTGATATAACACTTGACTAAAACCTAACCTCAGGTTTTTAAAGTCACCTCTTCAGCTCCTTATATGAATAAGTTCTATATTGATATAGAACCAGCAGAGAGTGAAAATAACTATGTGGGACCCCTGGAAATAAAAAAGGGAAATATTTGCCTTTAAGTTAGCACATGGCACAACGAAATAGAATATGAAGTGGCTCTTTGGATACCAATGACTCACTATTATTTTACAATTTGTTTGTTTGTTTGTTTGTTTTCTCCAGAGATTTTCAGAAAATGTTTTAAATAATATACACCCATTCATTCTTTTAAATTATGTATGAGACAATAAATCATAGAAAGACTCCAAGCTTAGAAAAGGGGAAGAGAGCTATTTAGTGGTATAGCTGATGTGAGAAACTAGGCACTGACAATGGTATATCACTGACTTTTCAGATAATGATTGTAAGAGATTTGGTTATGTTTAAAATCTTGTTTTACGTTCTTCATGAAGGTAGAGTTATATTCCAAATATTTCTTATTTACTGTTATTTTTCACAGTTATATGCAAGCAAATTTGCATAAAAGTCCTATTTACGGAACATTATGAATTAAGTATTTGTCAATAATTTATCTGCCTTCATTAAAAAAAAATAAATTTAGAAAATCCAACAAACCAACAAAAAAAACCTCCAAAAACAAACAAACAAAAAACCATCCCAAACAAGAAAACAAACCTTTTAGACTAAAATCCATGGCAAGAAATATAATTGACCTAATTATATATTATAAATACCCTGTGAACATTTTTTTCCCCATTTCAGTTGAGGGTCTTTCTATTTTGTATTCTAGAATTTTAATGCCTTTATAAACCCAGAATCATGGACTTGAACTTTCTCTAACATATGTTGATATAAGTCAAGTTAACATAACCTGAGTAATTTCCACCAAAAAAAATGAGCAATTACAACACAAGAGTGAGAACCATCTCACTCAAAATAATTCTCTTGTCAAGGTTTGGTCAGGCCTTACACTCATTCACTTGTATTTTCTTCAGCCTTGCCTCCTAGGTGTTTAATTTGTGAAACTGCAAACCTTTATTTCCCAGCTGCACATATTCCTTCATCAGAAAGATTTCTAATTTAAAACTTGTGACTTTTAGTTGTATCAAAATAGAGGAAAAATATAAGAGAATAAAACATTTTTAATGTAAACCGCAAGTAGCAAGAGTAGTACTTATAAAAATAGGTTGAAGAAGAATTTGAGTGTGCATATTTATCAAAAGCCAGTTTAATTTTTTTTTTAATTGCACTCTTTCCACTTCAGTTTACTGTATACGGGTTTTTAAAATGATTTTGTGATATAGTTCTGAGGCAAGCTCCTCTTCCCTCTTTCTATGGATAAATTATATAACTAGTTCATAATAAACCACGCTCAGGTTTGAGAGTGAGCTTCAGTAAAGAAAATCACTTGTGGTTAGCACCAGTAAAGTACAAATGCCTTTGGAACATCTTTTTAGACTGTATTTTTTTAGTGCTAAATTCTGCTTCACTGGGTTGAAACATCTGCTGTCCAAAGAACTGAGGTGCTTCTTAGTTATGGTGAATGCCAATGCAGAAAATATTCCTCATTTCTATTGATTAACAAAACAAGGAGCTCTCAAAGTGGACATGATCTGCCAGGCACTGGGAAAAGAGAAAAGTACACAATTCCTGTGAGTGGAGCACCCCTGTTGCTTCTCTTCACATGACATCCACTTACATTCATCCACCTGAATGTTTAATGGCTGAACTTTTGGACTCTCCTGCCCAGCTCAGAGACTGAATGCACACAAGAAATCAATTTGAACCTCATCAATACCACAGAGAGGTTAAAGGTTGGGATTCCCTTCCCAATATGTTAATGCCAAAACAAGAAATTACAGAAGCCTTTATATATCACCTAAACACAAAATTTCTTTTTTGCAAAGTCAACAAAAGCATCAGCTACTGAGAATCTCAGTAACTCAGAAACTAATCTCTATATAACTAATAAAAGTCAGAGAGGACTTTATCATTGAATTTCCATTTACTTACACAACCCGCATGCAGGATGAATAAAAGAGAAGAAATAATATACTGCAGCATTTCTATACTGCAACAGGAGATCAGCATGAAGGAAAACATTTTGCAAGTAGAAAGTGCACCACCAAACAGGCTGAGTTAATATTGTTTTTGCTGTTTTTCTGCCTTGTCTCTCAATCTTAAGTCAGCTGAGCAGCAGCTTTCTTAGTGGGAAAAAACAGGAGGAGGTCAGGCGGAATGACCTCCCTATTTTGTCTCCCAGTGGCCTGCCTCCCATTTACTACACCTTTTGACATCCTTAAGTAGATATCTCTTTAAGTGTTCAGTCAGTAAAACAAACTGCAAAGCAGGCAAAGGAAAGGGAGAGGGGGGTAGTGGGGAAAGAAATATACACTCCAGGGCTCAGATTGAATATGAGGCAGGCACAACCCATAAATGATTCTTATATCTTCAGCTACAGATCAAAAATAGTCTATTATTTAATGTATCTAAAAAAATACTAATTTACAGTTTACTAACCAACTACTCCAGCTTTCAAACTGTGTCACTGAGAGTCACTTGGGAGAAATGCCATATTCTGAAACAAGCTCTGGAGCTACATCTCAGGGATATCTCTATTCAGATTGTTAATTCAGCAGCAGTATTTTGGATGTTAATAACTTGACTAATCAACTCAGAGTGAGGAATGTTTGTGTGCACTGCACTTAATGAATCCATGCAATTCACATATGAGAAATCAATTCATGGGCTAGTCGTGGTAGTACTTATGTGAGATATGTTATAATGGGATCTATAGCTTAGAGTACCTTATTTCAAGACTGTTGTGAAAAAGTTCCAGATGTTCTGTAAAAGTTTTAAGAGCTTTTTTCAATTTGTAAATTACACATTTCCTATCTCTTGCTATTATCCATTAATTAAGCAGTTTAAATATTATGCTATGAAAAGAAATTCTTAAATAAATATCAGATGCAAGTCATGCACTTCAAATAATCAGAACCATAAATTTTAACACTCTGAATGTACCTGTTTTTATCTGTAATCCCTAAAAGAAAAACCTGAAAGATGCGCATAGCATTTAGAACTTCAATAATTGGTAGAGAATTTTACAAGAAATGGATTTAAAAGATTTAAATATTACAATAAGCCCTGTTCAATATATCAAAACATTGCTGAATTTTTAGCTCTTTACAATTTCTACTGATGTATTCTCTGATAGTCACAGACAAGTTAAAGCTGACAAGTTAAAGCTGACCTAAAGTTCTTATGTTAATCAGTTAATGTCAACATCCATATAAACTGAAACCTGCAAACACACAAGATTTTTCATGAAACAGAAAGTTTTTTTGGAAGATCAGACTCATATAGCTGTAAACCAGTACATATCTTTCTTTCAAGTTTAATTTTCTTGAATGACATTTCCTTTAAAAAATTTGGAAAATGAAATTGACTCTCATTATCTTTTTCTGAACATTGCTGTGCAGCTCTCCATGCAGTATGTTTTAAAACAACTCCTCAAATAGAAAAATTATTTTTCTCCTGTACTTTGTTATTCAAATCTGTCATTTGTAATACAAATCAATCCCTACTCAAAAAATAAAACCAACTAGGTAAACAAATTATTAAGCTGTTGTACATTTTTTATATTAGTGAAACACTATTTTCTATCACTGTGCAATAGAAAATACAACTGGTTTGGGAAAGCTAAAGTAGGTTTTCGTGTTGAGCCAGATGAATGGAACAAGAAAATATTAATAAATCTTTTTTTTTTCATGAAGGTGAGGAAATGTGAATGAAATACGTTGGGTTTCAGATATCCTAATAACAAAAGAATTCAGAAAAATTAAACATCAATGATATTTAAAGAAGTAATTAATGTAAGCACATGCAACTGGGAGAAGGCAACACGTAATGTAGATTTGAAGGCTCTATTTCTTTTGAAATTAAATCTCTGGAAAACAATAAATGGCACAAAAGATCCTACCTGGGTTTGGTCAAAATATTTTAACAAAGTTAATTTTTTCAGTTAGTTCTTTGGCAAAACTAAATCTTTCTTCAATGACATATATTGATAAAGCTTTTGATGGGAGAATTCCAGAGGTTCATGGCTTTGTAGTTGATGTGGATGTTGTAAAACAATCTTCAGGAATTTTGTTTGCCCCATGGATCCAGTCAGCCACTCACCTATTAAGCCCTTCCAAAAGCAAAGTATTTAACTTGAAAGAGACAGTGTGATGACGTGGCTCCCAGTGTGGCATTATTCAGCATCATACTCACAGGCAGAAATACTCCAGGATGGCCCCTAATGATGCAAACTTTTCTCTAGAAGCAAAAGCATTACATTCTCACAGTTATACAGCCTGACAGCACGCTATCCATACTTCAATCACCAGATGACACTCTCTCTTGGATATATCCTTTCTGGAGAAAGGCCGAGGAATGCAAGAATCAGCCTCCATGTCCCAAAAACTGTACAAAATTCTGATATTTTAGAGCATGCCATGGAAAATATGATGACAGGATATATTGTTTAGACACTGCAGATATAATCATCCTTGAAATATGTAAACTTCATTTCTGGGACCTATCTTCTACTTCAGGTATATTAAAAGAACAGATTTTATGTTCACTTCTCAAAATTTTGACTGCTATCTGATCGTAAAAATTTCTTTTTTTTTAAAATCCACATTTAAAAAATGAAATTTATTTGCATATTGAGATATGTCTACAACACATATTAAAAATCCCCTGCTTTTTTATATGAGTAATTATTTTAAAAGCAGTTTATCTAAGGGAGATACTACTAACATATTTTTCTCTTCAGTGGTTAACACACTTCTTAAACTGGCCTTCTGAACTGGGTATTTTCTCTTCAAAATGTCCCATTAATTCCTATTAGGGAGCTACTAGTAAAGAAAATGGCATGTTAACTTTTATCAATCTGTATGAATAAATGTTAACCATTCTCAGT